>UFQX01000248.1:500347-717184 GCA_900497675.1 Arapaima gigas
GTGTAAAGTGTAAAGAGCAGCAGAGCTCAGCTTTGACATCTTCACTTTGCCCTTATCTAAGCACATTGAGTCTATGTTCAGTTATTCCCTCAGTTCTGCTCATTTGGAGTAATATCATGCAAATATTCATCCAGTGCATCACACTAATCTCTCCTCTTTTTCCTCCAGGAAAAATCTGTTTACTAGCGCCTTGCTGCCGATTTTGACTTTTTTTTTCGCTGTATAGCAGGTGGCTTAGTAAGAATGAGATCTTACCTCACCCCCCCAGGTTGTCAGGATATGCCAGCATCAGCTGAGGTGACACGGGGCCCAGGAGACACTGGTAACATGGCAGGCAATTTCTTGTACCACTGTGCAGTAGTGTAACTCTCAGCTTTCTGTGAAGGACGAATGGCACAAAAAAGCAAATGAATTAACCATTAATTACTAAACTGACTGAAAAGGAAAACCCACATTGAAAAAAACAATACATGAAATAATGCAAAAAAGAATCAGACCTTGAGTGTGGGAAGGTTCTGGCCTGATCCAGCTGTAGATGCAGTAGTGAGCTCCCGAAAGCTTGGTTTTCCAGATAGGGTTTGATCAACCGACACATGGACAATTTTACACGCCAGTGAGAGGGAAGGAGTGCGCCTAGCTGGGTCTTGACTGGGATGGATGAGATGAAAGTATCCAGGCACCTGGAAAGGTCAGCGGCAATGGGGCAAGTTCTTTGGCAAACCAGCCAACCAATCACAATTGCCCACCTATGGGGGGGGGGGGGGGTCACCTGCTTATATGACCCCCCACTTTCTCTGCATTGATGACAGCATTTCAACTGAACAAAAGCAGCCATGTAAGAATGAGTATTGGTCAAAGTGACATAAATTACAAATCAGAATTAAAACTCAAAGTTAATATTAAATAGCATATTTAACTGTTTCCTTGTATTATGCACTTTGCACCTATTGTCACTGCCATGTTGTTGCATTTTCACTGCATGTGGCTTCTGCAAACAGCGTGCGTGCGACCGACACTGGTCATTAGCGAAACAGCTGACCATTCCCCGTGGCACTTCTTGCCCTTCACACTTCACCTTGCAAAGGCTGCGACCTTTTTTCAAATTAACAACAGATTCCTAACCACTTCTATAGGCTGCAGATCCTGTTAAGACTCTGATGAAAGCTAAAGACCCCCCACTGAGAAAGTATGTTTGTGAATAAAACCAGATAACATCTCTCCATTTATTGTACCACATATTACTATCATGTAGAATTATGTCATAGATACTACATCGCAGTTATATATTTAGTAAGATTGTGTTATTTTCAAAGGAAATCTGCAGTCTGAGGTTAACAACCCTGAACTAGAGGAATGTTAAGCAGTAAAGAATCAAGCATTAAGAAGCATTAAAGATGCCTTTCCAGTGCTGGCTGACTGTATTGATTTGTTTCTCATAGTCTTTCTTATGCTTATCTTTAAATGTATTCATTGCTTCTTTTCAAAAGTAATGTGCAACTAAAACTTATTTCACAATAGATGAAGAATTCTAAATACAAACAGCATTCTGGAAGCTGTTTGGCACACATGACTTAAGTCAGTGGCTATAGAAGTGACATTGAAAAGCAGAGATAATCATGGGAGATGTGAAAAATATGGCATAGGTGTCGAGCTTAGGAGGGAAATGGGTCTGAAACAGATGTTTTGAAGCCCTTCTTGAACACAGAAGGATTCAGCAACTTGTCCCACCACATCAGGGTGAAAAAGACAAACCCCTTGTGAGAAGGACCCTGAGGTGTAGCACTAGCTGGGGTGTGATTCTGTCCTTACATGGGTGGAGTAGCTCCGGAGAAGCCTGTCAGACCTGACAGCATTTGATCCAGCCTAAATGGCAGCAGACAGAAGAAGCAAGTACCTGTGTCTGCTCTGCAACTGCTTTACTGCCTCTTGGAACACTGGGGAGACGTTCCACATTTATGTTATACCAAAATACACTGTAAAATGACTGAAAGATGTAACTAATTTATCAAGTTAGGTATTCCTAAGCACTCAACAGAATCGCTGATAAACTTGTGCAGTGAAATCTACTGAGGGACAGGGTAGTTTCAAATATCTATGCAGGACAAGGCATGGCAGGGGGTGGGTCCAAATGTTAGGTTAATGACTAGTGAAACTCCAGATTGTCAGTTAATGAACAGTATTACTTACATATTCTAATGCAGTAAAAACACAAAATGACAATACAGCCGGTAAAATATGAAGCAATCAATTGTTCCAATATTTTATTATATCAATTGATTGAATCTTGTCTGTATGGTTTTACTCTTGTTTGATGTGATGTTTTCACCATAGTGTACTTTTCCAACAAACATGCACTTGATGCTAAAGTAACACAAAGAAACATAATGCCCTGTAAATCATTCATTTCTGTCCCAGAATATTCGGGATGGACTTTGTGATTCTCTGCCTACGGAACTCCATTACAGCAACCCAGACCCTTGAAACAAGAATCTGAATTATGAAGGGCCCTTCAGAAAGCAACATGGAAAGGAGGGGCACAGATAAACATGGTAAATATACCTGCTCACTGTGGTCCTAGAGGTGGGAGGTCACACACTTGCCAGTCTGAAGTCAGTTGATCAGAAGTGAAGTCCAGCGTTGTCAGTGTTTCACTGGGTGAGAATACTGGGCACTCAAACTCTAACCCATCTTAGTTTTCACTGGAAATATACTGTAGTAGTACTTTGTATATATTTTAATATACAACCAACCAGGTCAGCAGCCATGGGCCTGGATAGTGACCTTGGTGTCCTCTGGCTGTAACTCTGCCTTAACAGACATATATGTGTTATGTAATAGACACATCTACACATGTCCCCTGTCACCACAGTGGAATGCCAGAAGGGGTGAGCAGACACTGGTACTTGGATCCCCAGTTTTTTTTTATGTTTTCCTCTCAGCTGGTAGCTGACTTATTCTAAGTTACTGCACATGTCACCTTAAAAAAGAACCTGCACTATGTTCATTCTCTTTAAGGTACCAACTTTGTTCAGTTCGCTGTCACCCTGTTAAGAAGAGTGCACTATAAAAATATACTCAACTATTTTTTATATTTGTTTCCGTCAAAATCTTCTACTGTACATTTTAAATCCTTAGGGGCAGCTTGTATATTTTGGGTTTCCTACTCCAGCTGCAAATCAATATACAGACAAATGATGTATGGCACTAGTGCGGTTTGAAACACGCAGCTAACTGTCTATTTTTCCTTTAACTGTGAAATGATCACATTGTTCTTCCCCTCAGTCTGTTAAAAACTATTTGTGAAGTTTCATTTTAAAGACAAATTTCATTTTCTTGTTAAACTCTACTATGCCATTAGACAACGGCCCAAAGTAGCTGCCACTGTCCTTTATTAAAACTACGTTGTATTGCAAACCTTAAAACAGTACAGCACACCATATTTTGACTTTCACTACAGAACCCTTGTGATCATGAAAGGTTATGGAACCACATGAGAAACCTGAACAGATGTTAACAGCCAGAATTATAATGATACCTCTGGTGCTGCTGTAGTTTTGAGGCAGTAATGATGAACTATGAAAAGAGGGCTGGGAGGTAGTAGGAGATCTCTCCTGGAGAACATCTAGCTGGCCTGACAGTGCCACTGGAATTCCACTCTGACTGAACTAATTCCTTGTCTGCTGATAAAATAAACCCAATTAGACGACTCCTCTTCGCTTCCCCCGACTAATCCGGATTTCTCAACAAAGTCATTCAGGTCACTGATTATCACAGTTCATCTCTTTCTGCCAAAGGCAAGTGGCTTGCACTTTTCATCAGTATATTAAATATTAAATACAACTTGAGATACAATAGAGAATTACAACAGTCTTTGAAAGATCAGGTCTACACTATTACATTCTACATGATCCCATTCTAAAACAGCAGTTAGATTCTCCACTTTATACCAAGAACGGCTTAGAATTTTTGCTGTTAACTCCAAACAACATCTCTCCGGAATAAATAAACACGTCCTTTGCTGACCAGATGTGCAACTGCGTCCACCCCTGTCTGATTAGTAAGATGTTCACCTCCTGCTGCAAACTCTTTTAGTTTTCCAACCCTGAAGATGGATGGTGCAAGCAGGGAAAAGGCCATTTAGTTTTTCGTCAGCGATTTGTCTTGTGCTAATTCAACTGGAAAATCAAGGTCGCCTCTCCTTCCTACAATCTGCAGAGTGAAACAAAGTGGCGGCTGATGAATGCAGCAGCGGACTCAATGACGCCGCGTGGAAAATCACTCTCGGGGGCCGGAGCCAGAGCAATCAAACCCATTTACACACGTGAGGCGGCTGGCTTCACAAATGTCAAGATGCGCTTCCCAAGCAGTTCTGCACAAGTGGGACACTGTGCTCATGGGTGTCACAAATGTTACAGCTAGTTAAACTTGATTTCATCAGCCAAGGAAGATTATACAAAAATGCATGAAATTGCCAAGGGTTTACATTGTGGTTTCTGGGTGTCTCATTAAAAGTACCACGTAAGAATATATGAGGTAAACAGAATGTCTCCTTGGTTATGATTCATGTCACGCTGATGTTTCCACAGCATTTGGCAGAAGCAAGATGACAGCGATGTCAATAAATGGTCAGAACAACAACAGAAAATCTGGTTTAATATGGCACTTATTTCTTCTAGTTTTAAATTAACAGCATTTATCTCGTTTATATTTACTCTTTCCTCGCTATATGTATGACCCAAATGGGTTCTCTTGCTGTTCTTGCATTAAAATGGTCAAAATAGTTATAGAGAAACACAAGTCTCCTCAGTCTGAATTTATAAAACTAATTATTTATTTTTTTCCCCCATTTGCCACGAGCATCTTTAGTTCAGTATTTTTGTGAATACTAGTTACATCAGTTACATCAAATGACTAAAACCAAAAATAAACAATATTTAAATTAGACACTACCAAAATGTCAGTTTCTAAAAAATGGATTTTGACAAGCTTAAAACATTAGAAGTTATACACCTGCTTGAAAGATACACGCAAGTGGAGTATATGGCCAATTGATCCAATGATGTCCTGCTGTACTCCTTACTGAACACTGTGGACACGGTGGGCTGCCCCCCTCGTCCTGCATAACACAGCCCAGGCGCCACTGACACTTTACATCAACAGCTGCTTTAACCCAAGCCCCACAGCTGTTGTAATGTCCACATTGCAGTATTTTACCTGGTAAATGACTACAAAACCCATAAAACAGCTGGTCGTATTACCCTTGCAGGGGCTGCTGGGTAACAGTGGGTCCTTCACATCTGCCCTGCACTTGTGAATGAAAACAGGTGACACACTCACTCTCTCTCGCAGTTGACTTTATGCAGCTGCAGGGTGGCATTACAGTGTTTCTTCATTTAGGCATTGCTTTTGTAAAATGGTACAGACAACACAGTTACAATTTATACTTCTTAACATTATACATCAGTCTGGTAAATCATATATCTTCCATTGAAAATCTATCTAGAAAATTTCATTTAACATTTTAATGTTTGGTTCATACCTGACTGAAATACAAAAAGCAGTTAAGTAAAAAAAAAGTGATCTATAAAGTTAACAGCTCTTCCACAGTAAACACAGTCATGCAAAAACAAGCTGTAAGCACACAGATGTTATGACAAATAGAACATTCTCTTTATAGTGGCAGCACAAAATACAGATATGTTTGCAATCTTTTCAGAAAACAATAAAACCAACTAAACACTTAGAACTTTGTTTTGCCTGGTTAATCAGTATCACTAAGACAGCTATGTGCATCATTTTTAAAGGATGAAACAATGTCATTTCATATGCTGAGGGGGCATCACTTAATTCTGGTTTGTCACCTATTTAAAATAGCCAGATATGATAAACTAAATTGCATAAAACATGAAACAAAGGAAAGAGTGGATCAATAAAGGTATCTTTCCATTAGTGGCTCAGACGTGTATGTTGATGTGTACCAGCGGTTTGTGTCTGTGCTCCTGACGTACCCCTGTGCATGTTGGGCTTCGTGACAGTCCATCTCTGATTTACAGTTACTGAGCTGCTCTGAGGCTCCATGAAACTCATATAAGAAACAGTGCTGCTGCTCCAGGTTTCAGTCACTTGATCTTTCCTAAAACAAGCAAAACTTAAACTGATGAATCAAGGGTATAACTAATTTGCTGAAAGCCTGAGATTGATTTAGCATTTTACTAGTGTAACAATATTAAATCATAAATGGAATTATTCACTGAAAGGGAGCAGAAAAGCGTAACTTTTTACGATAACAGATTTGTCCAATAACAAACATGATATTAAGAAAATTACAAAATATTTTGTCACAAAAAATTGTTTGGTCTAATATTAATTGAATTATGCAGTTCTTTCCATCTCTTGACAAGTAACAAAATGACTCAAGCGACAGGCTCCGACCACAGGACAGCATACACAGCTGTACGTGAGGATAGTGGCTGAGGACCACCGTTCTGACACGGGTATTTGCAAAAGGCACACGTGACCATGCAAACATCCCCAACATAAATACAGATACAAACACAGTCAGTAATAAAAGGGGCTCCAGGTAGAGCCTTCTGCACTACCCACACATTCACGAGGTCACAAGTAGTGTTAAGGTATAGCAATTTTACGCCTCCTGTCGTGAGATGTGGATCTCAGCAGACCCGCTGTCTCCATTCACTCAACAGCAACGTTTAGTGGTGGTCTCCAGGACTCTGTTACTGAACAGACGACACACACTTTGTTGTGTTGATGCACAATGAAACACCATTTAGTGACAGAAACAAGTCACTAAAAAGATTTGACTGCAGAAAACAATATGGTTACTATTTTTTAATGAGCTGGAATGCACACAATATTCGTCTTAGAAAAGGACACAAAAACAGAAATGTTAAAGACCTGGTTAAAAAAAAAAAAAAAAAATTCTCAGATATTTCAGTGATTCTTCAAACATGCTTATTTAGAACATGTTCATGCCAGTACACAGGACTCATTTAGGTCAACAGTATATGTTTACATTCATACTTTTTCAAATTATGCTTCATTGTTAATTTTTTTTAAGTATATAGAAAGCATATTAATGCTGGTCAATTTCAGACCAAACTACAAAAATCATACATCTCAAGAATACAAAAAAAAGTATTGCTTTGTTATAAGGGAAACCATTTTCTCTCAGCCTTCTGCTTCAGCATTTTGATCATAGCGGCTACCCTGAGACACCCTTTTGATCGACGTTGGAAAACGTTATTAAAAACACAGCTACGGTTTCTCTGTTCGCGTCCATCACGGGAAACTCTTGATGAAGACAGTCTCCAAGCAACTGTGCTATAAACGGATTTTTCCCTCCCAAATAAACTATACAACATTTAATATAAAATTTAAGCATAAACGTTATAGGTGCTCCTTATCCTCAGGATTCTGTTCCTATGACTCTGTGTTAAGTCAACTTTACTGCAAGTCAGAAATCCCATTATTACATGAAACCTACAAAAACGTATATAAACAATTAATGCATATGGATGCTATGCCGTTAATTTTTCTCACATTATTTTATATTAAACAATACCAGTATAGAATGATACGCCGTAGTATATTATAGTTATATTTTTATAGTGCACTATTGCTGTATTTTCACTTTGATTTGTAAATGTACTGTATTTTGCTTGTTCTTTGTAGAACTGCCAACACTCACTTTTGCACTAGCTAGCTATTTAAAACTGAAAATAACCAGAAGAGACAACCAAATGAAAATTTCTGGGAACAAAAGCCAATCACCGACAACCAAACGATACCAAGTATGGTACCTCGCAGCAGCGGAGCCAGCTGGTGTTATCGTATAGCCGATTTAGCGGTTGTTGACCAAACATCAGGACTCAAAGATAATACAAAAAGGTTTACGTAAGTCCCATATGTTGTAAGTTGAGCACCGCCTGTATGCTGTGCTGAACAGAAAATATGATCTTGAGCAATAAAATCTGCATGCATTTATTGCACCTTGGAACAGATCTGACAATCTTTTACAAACCTGCAGGCTTCACTCTTAACCAACAAAGGACAAGAAAAAGGCCAAGACTAGTAAGGAGGACAAGACATACTTCTGGAGAAGTGGACAGGAGCTACTCAAATGATAACAGGTCTGGGTGAGGCTCTTCAGTGTCTGCATTTGAATTCTTCTCTACATCGCTGTCGCTCAGGCTGATGCGGCAGCCCGGTTTGCCCGAGAGAGGGGTGGACACCATCCTGGCCTGTTGGCCTCCAGGTGTCTGTGCAGAGTCCAGGTGATTTTTGTGGATGAGGTCAGGCACAGAGAGCTGAAGCTGGGATGGCTCAGCCATGATTTCTACTGGTCCATCTAGGTTTGTGGGACTTCCCTGCTGTGCTCTGATCTCGTGGCACGGAGATCCGCTGAGCGCAGAGCCTCCCTTGGCCTCCTCTTCCCACCCGTCCTGGAGGTTCGCGCACCCATCCTTTTGGAACAGGGGAATCTCCTCAGGTGAAGACACGAAGGAGGAGTCGGACATGTCAGGTGTGGCCACCACGGGGTCAGAGGAGATCATCATATCTTGCGTGGTCTTCAGAGCGCGAGGGAGACGCTTCTTACTGGTGGGAGGCGGAGGGTCCAGTCGTGGGAAACAATCCTGGCCAAAGTGACTGCAACAGAAAAGTAGCAAAACACATGACACAAGTTGGAGAAAATATTTTTAAATTTTAAATTTACATTATACTCACAAATTTTTAAGACCCAGAAATCTTTTTGAATAATATAAAATCGTATGAATTATTTATTCGTATATGGAGAAACCTGACAAAAAAGAATATTAATGCATAATGCTTTGCATATATATATATATATATATATATATCCAAGGACCGCGAGGATCACAGTGTTTTGGTTCCTGCTCACGTTCTTTACCACTTCATTTAATATTCCTAAAATATTAATGCAGAGTGACGATTGGCCACCAGTTGGTAAAGGCTGGAAATGACACCGGGATTCAGAGTTAAGCGCAAAACGGACTGCTGTGAAGACAGTGTGAGCAGGTGTGTGGTGAAAAGCCTGCAGATCCTGGTGCAGAGGAGAGCTCAGCGAGACTGACTGTGGGCAGCGATCAACTCCCAAGTTAATGGAGGACACCGCTGTTGCAGAGTGTGACGTGTGTGTTTACATAAAATGTACGTGAAGTGTTGGTTTCTGGTTTATGGCTGTGTGGAAGGGCATGCTGGGAGAACTGGTGACACGGAGCCACGAGCCATTAGCTCAATGCTTGGGTCACCAATGCAGTATTTAATTTGTATGTTTGTTTCTTTGTGAGAGTAACAGTGATCTCATTGGGAAATGGTGAAAGCATAATTAGCCAAAAAATGTGAAATGATTTGCCTTTTCAACCTCTCCACTTTGGCTCTGGAAAATGTAAAGATGAATTTGTATTCAACTTATGGAGCTTGTTTTATCGTCTTTAGAATAGCACGTCTGCAGCTTTTGCCACCTCGCTTCTGGTTGACAATAAACCACCTACACACTTCATAACTAACTTGACAGACTTTCTGGAAATATCAGCTACACAATGTACATCACATAATTGCGCTATAAAGTTCCACTTTCTTTATCATTTATTTTCATCAAAATCATATTAAAGACTGACAAAATAGAACATTATTTTAAACATCATCTAACTTAGCTTTCATACTACCTTAGGTCGCCTCACGTTCGCAAGCGTTGACTCATTTCTGCAGTGACAAGTTTATAAAAAGACTGACACAAACGATGACTTACAATAGTTTAAGTCTGCACTTTCTTTCTGAAAGGGTTGATTCTCTGACTAATTCTGTTGACAAAAAGAAACTTGAAATGTATTACCCACAGTCATCCACACAGGGCACTACGAAATTAGTCAAAAATGACTTTAACATAGCTGACTGCTGTGTTAGCAATGTGGAGATCCTGTCATTTTAATAGGCTTTCAGGGTATTAAATTGTTACTTCACAAATACAAGATGCTTCTGATGCCCTGTTAATAGCACTACACTACGCGTCTCTCTGTGGGATGACTGCTTGCACTATGCGTGGCAAAACCCGGAAAAAACAGAGACAACTTGTCATCAAAAAACCAAATCTGTTCTGTTGAAGACTGCCATGTTTGTGGGAATAACGTTTTCTGTGAAAATGCAGAAAACGGGATTAGCAGATGGAGGCCAACAACTAAAATTACCACCACGTGTTAACTACAGCTCCATAAATGTCAATAACACCGCTGGGGAAAGGATTATCTGTCTCAGAATTTTATTCTGTAATTCTAAGCAAAAATAAAATGTTAATTTTTAAGACAACTTCTTTTTTCTCTATATAGGGTAGAGTACGGAAACCCCAATGTCTGTAGGTGACTTTATTATATAAAAACGAAGTTCACATGAACAGTTCTGTTAATATAGTAGTATGAAGCAGCTCTAATAGAAGCTGAAATGTCAGGTATAAATGGTGCAGTCCCTACCAGTGCACTCTGTTCTCCTGCCTTTTTGTCTGACTCCACCACAATCAATAGGCCCCTCCATTAGTCAGCACCTTGTAACCATTCACAACCTGCAGAGAGTGTGTCATTGAGCTGCCTGTGTTACCTGCCACCTGTGGTGCTGAGAGCCCCGCCGTCCACGCATTCCCACACTGCCCCGGCATTCTTGTTGACCTCTGTCACCCCAACGTCTTCCCGGCTGCTGGGGTCTTTGCGTCGCAGAAGGTCATTGACCTTTGCCCCCACGGCCTTGCCCAGGTTCAGCGCGTTCTTCAGGTGCTGACTGCTGCTTGTCCTCAGCACTCCGCTGCCAGCAGCATCTGCAGGGCCCACTGGGCTGGATGGGGAAGTCACCAAGCGCCGGCTCAGTGCTGTCACGGACCTGGAGTTCTGGAACTTCGGCTGGTGAGTGGTGCTGGAGTTCTCAAACATGCTTTGGTCAACTGCAAAAATAAAGAGGTAAATGTGAGAGTAAGTGTGCACCAAGTAAGTGTGTCAAAGAGGCATACGGGCAGAATACGTATACATCATTCCGTACTATCAGCACAGAACTTAAAACTCATTTCATAATTTGTGAAAAAAGTAATAAAAGCAACATATACAAAAACTAAACCCTTGCAAAAGAACATAAGCATAAAATGGAAAAAAAAAAAAAACTGCGGGCACATTCCAAACGTCACAACCACTACACAAACACACACACTTACCTTGTGAGGAAAGCAGTATCTCGGAAAGCATTTAAATGAGATACAGAAATCATTTTTTATGTTAATGAAACTGCATAGAACAAGAGACTTCCAGGAACATTTGGGACCACTGTAAGTTCTGCCTAATTATAGCTATCCATTCGTACAGAATCATAAGAGGCTCATCTGTCACAACAGTCAGTAGTATTTTGGTTGCACGTTGAAGTGCCTGGTCTTAATTACACAGTTCCCATTAAAAATATCACATTGTACCAAACATACTTTTTATTCTAAATTACAGGTAAATAAGTAAAAGCAACCACAAGATTGACAGATACTCACATCATTTACCTCCCCAGATTTTTCTTGCAATGAATTAAAAAAAGATCATAAAACAAACTTCCAAATATGTAGTACTGTTCAAAGCAGACGCTCCTCAGAGGAAATCTCAATTACTTTTGATAGTATAAACCTACATCTTTGACCTTTAGTACTACAATCAATTTGAAACGTTGTGATAGATTCATAAAAGTGAATTCACTCATATCAACTAGGCAATTCTGGACATAATCCAGTATGAACTGACAGGAATTTTCAGTTATTGAAACTGACAGACTATCCTGCCACTATAAGATCAAGTTGTAAAACACACAAAACAAAAATAGCTCTCAGAACCATTCCTGGGATGCAGCTTAAGCATGACTTAAGTAAGTGCCCATTCAGAGACCCCATGAAGTCCTTCAAGTAAAACCACAATTTAATGACTAGAGGGACGGACAATATTACCTGAACTGTAAATCAACTCAATGTGACAGCATGCATACTGCCATAAAACATCGGAGAAAATGAAGTCAAATGTAATCCTGGGCAAACGTTTGGTTTCACAGCAACGCCTGGCAAACAGCAGTGAGAAGGTGGCAAAGAAATTAGCTTTTAAATGTGAGCAATGGACACAGCCTTCATCTGACATTAAGGGTTATGCACATCATTACTTACCGCTCCCAAATGGATGCCTCATTTCTTCCCATCCCTTTGAACCCAGGGTAGGTTCTAGTGGCTTGGCAGTAATGAAGATTGATGAGTCGTATTTTACAATCCGATGGCATACTCCAATTAAAGGTCAGTTTTCGAAGACTGATAAACTCGCGCTACACCTCAGGCGTCACGATGATGAAAGCCTATCTGCTGTTTCTTCGAATCAGCTGAACACACTCTGTATCATCATGCGTCACAGGTTACGCCATCGGTCAGTGTGTTACAGAAATATTTCTTGTTCAGTTTACGGAAGGTGTGTAACGCATCGGCGCCTCGTGTAGTTCTGCCATCTGCCATTTTGCTATTGGCAGAACTTCTACTCCCCACTTGTTTGCAGAACATTAAGAAAGGTAAGTGTGACTAATCTCCTACATCAGGCTTGGGATTTCGAGGGAAACGTCTTTACCCGAGTGAGTGATGGTAAGTGTCAACCCGCATGGCACAGAACACGCCGGTTTCTGCCATCCATCACGGGCTCACGGTTTCTGCAGAGAACTCATCAGGCGGTTCCACAAAAGGAGAACATTAGTTTCCCTGCTCACAACACGGCAAGGACAAGGTATGGCTCTAGGGCAGAGGAAGAGAAAAATGCTCTGCTTTCATGTGAGCTTTTTTGTTACATTCCATAACACGAAGACCACACAAAGCACATGCTGAACATGTCATATTAAACACCTTTAATACATAAAGCCACCATGTTCACCACCTACACCCATTCCCTAAAAATGCCAGCCTGCTGCTATTATTCTACCCTAAAAAAATTTGACTTGTATTCGTGCAATTGCTTTTCAACAAGTTTATTAAAGTTATTCAAGTAACCTGGGAAACTTTAAGTGTAAAAAAAAAAACATTTTTATTAGGCAAAAGCAAGGTCAGTGACAACACACAAAGTAAGTGCACTTACACTTGAGGGAATTTTCATACTTTAAGGTAAATCACAGGACACTCTTTGGGGCATATTTTCGCAGCAAATATAGAAGCGAACAAATGTGAAGGAATGCACTACAAGGAGGTATGACCCTTTGGGGTGAAAACACCACAAATGCAGCGCCGAGCCACAGGCTTTGAGTTGAAGTGTTAAGACATGGTAAGCTGTGTTATCCTGCACTTCGCTCAGATACGTTAAGCACAAGGAGTTGCCTGGCATTGCTTTAAAGAAATGGCCCGCACGTTACCACAATTAGCCTGAAGACATGGATTTGGCACATTCTGTGCTACTTTGCTTCCTTTGGATATTTCCATTTTATTTTCAAAAGCTGAGGCCTCAAAACACTTATAGATTTAAATAATAATGATAAAAACTAAATGGCTTAATTTTTAAAATTCAGAGATTAGGCAACAACATAACTAGGCAGGTTAATACAGAGAAAAAAAGTGACCATTGAAAATGAAATTTCAAAATAATGTGTTCATTTAAATATTTGCTATAAAAATGCTAAGTGGTACAGAAAAAAACATCAAAGGTATAAAACAATATTTAGAGAATTTGATCAACTTTAAGAGACAATACAGTACATGCCTGCATTCCTACAAGTGCTTTGCCTAAAAAGTGCATCGTTGCTCCTGTAGATTACTCTTCCATCAAAGGAGTCGAGCATCAATACCCGAAAATATGATTAGAACGGTTAGTACAACCAAATGTCTTAAAAAAAGAACAAGAGAATCAATAATGCTAACATTAGGTAGTGCTGGGATATAAAATAGGGTAAAGAAATAAAAGGTTAAAATTTACAGAAGTGAGGCTATGAATAAATAAGCACATCCTCTCCAGTCTAGTCAAATCTCAGAATAACCAAACAGTTGTCACAGTGACCAAGAAACTAGCTGGAAATGGTTGTGCTTAAAGTCATATTCAAAGTTTGCTTACCATTACTCTGTTTTATGAAAAAGCCATAAATAAATCAATAAATAAAGGCATAAATAATAACTAAAGCACCCAAATCAAAATCTCCCATGCAACCTGAGGACTGAGTGAGACCTTTAGTGAAAAAGTTCACTTTTTCTCTCTTCATTTTACAGTACAAACCTGAAGAATGGTGGATTCCAGGCCCACTGGGCAGAAACCCAGACTGCGGGCTACTGGGACAAACATAAATATTTTACTAAGACTTTCAACTCCTGCTCATAAATCATTAAACGTGGCATGGTGTGTACACTTCATAGTATTATATACATCTCAGCCATATCCAGGTCACACCAAGGGCCCATTCCAGCAGTATAGTCTTGTTATTCCAAGTATACGTCTTATAAATGTAACCTGTAGCACATTCCAGTGTGCTTGTCAAACACTGATACCTTGATTTTCTCAAACTACATGCCTCAGGTTACTTCAATACAAGATTTTGCTTACACAATTGAAAAAGCATTGGCTATACGCATCACTTATGATTCATCTCCAAATGGGCCCAGGAACCCCAACATTTGAACCTAGATTTAAAGCCAACTTAGTCTCCTTTAGCTCCTGTGTTTTTGAAGCCCCCCTTTTGGAGAATGTATTTCCTGTGCTGCATTTCAAAATATGCTGCACCACCCCTAATGTATGAAACCCACCACATGTCCAGTTATTCTCTTCTCCTTCATTGCATTAAAGACATATTTTAAAAGACACTTTCAGCAAAAAAGGTACAGTCTGAAACTGTTAGAAAATGTCTCTTTGGGAAAAATCACAGCCTGCAGTTCAGATACAATAACTATAAAAAATAAACACACTCCTTGTAGACTCTGCTTGTCATTTCAAGTGTGTGACTGTGAGGGATGGCAGGACACAAACTCACACAATGAAGACATTATGGAATGGAAAAGAGGAGGTCAGATGAAGTAGCTGTATTTATCCGTTACTTCTCCATCACTATCAAAGCACCCCGATCAATATTTAATCTGCAGATTCACCATCAGCTGCCTGCTCTTCTGTGTCACAGCTGGGGCATGGCATATTGTGCCAGTCATATATACGTTTTTTGAAGTTAAATTGAAAATACATTTCAGAATCTACCAGACTGGATCAAACCTTGGGCCCAGATGTCACAGTATAATAACGAATACAATACCAGGTTTCACTCAGAGGGATGTGGTTGCCAATAAAACAGATCTCACTCCCTTTGGTATAACTGGTCTCCCACAGACCTTCATTATTTATTAAGTGAGTGAGTCAAGACTGGAGAGAAAGAAAGATCTGAAATATATATACAAAAGACTAAATGCTGTCATGTCTATGGGTCTTGAAGAAAACTAACTGAAGGATATTCAAGCCAGGCCCTGTAGAAAACTGCAGGTAACGTCCTTCAGCACGATTCAAGACACATCTTCATTCAACACAAAACAGTGTCATGACACAGCTGATCAATACAGATCTAAGCCTTTGTCAGTAGAGAACAAGGAAAAAACCATTCATGTTTGCTGAGGTTGGGGGTGGAGTTGACACAAAAGCAGTCATCTTGACTAAATGTTTATCGATTCCACCTTTCTGAGCTCTCAAAGTCATAGCAAAATTCCCCTAAAGATTTGACACAATCTTTTGGAAATGCCTACGTCACTTAGGGCTGCATTCATGAGCTCAGACCAAAACAGTCAATCGTTTCAAATACAACCCTTGAACTGGGTATTCATGGCACACCACACAATCTCTACAAAGATCCTAGAAATGGCTGATTGTTTATTATTAAATACGATTAAAGGAGTACAATATGCAATCATACTGTCTGACCTTTAAATTAAATGACAGTTTGCATGCATCAAATCCTTCCAGATAAGTGAAAAATTCTTTTCTGAGCCTTAATGCTTTCAAAAAGCTAATTTTGGACATCATGGGTGGGCCCCAGTATCAGTATTCATGCAGCAAACATATCTTAAAACAGTGATGACACTGTAGATAAGGGTCAGAATTCATAAGATTTCAATTACGATCCAAAACTTCTGAAGGCAAATGCAACCTACTGCTATCAGTGGTTGTTAACTTGAGCTGAGATGCAGTTTTCCAGATTTCTTCACCATATAATCCCACTGCAGTGTAAACAGCAAAATACCATTTTAAACTTTTTTCCATTTCAACACTTTGCACAACAGCCACACTAACAGATGTTTCAGCATTTGAGAAGTTTATGAAGCTTTGATTAGTTCATTTAGTGGTTCCACCAGATGTTTGAGCTTGCGACTGGTACTTTTTTGGCTCTGATTATCTCAGTTTCACTGTACAGAACTCATCCTCTGGTAACAATTGCAAAATTATGCCCCGAGAAACAGCAAAGATATTTTCTGTTACGAACTTGGAGAAACCGTATTTAACGTTTTTCATGTTTCGATTCAGTTCAGTTACACTTATAAGGAGAGAGACAAACCAAACAAAGAAAAGCTATTCATCAGGTAGTCACAGGATTCGGCTACAGAGAACACAGGTTATGTGAACAGTGTAAGGGTTCCAACTCTGTTACTTTTCATACCAACCTAATTAGCTATTTAATCACTCGGTTGTACTGAGACCCCAAGAACATAGCAGTGAAGTACAGTACCTCCTGAATATAAATGCAAAAGACAATTTAATGCATTGCAGCTTTTTGTTTTGCATATTAAATATAACAAATATATAATGAGAGGAAGTTTAAAGAAAAAAAAACTGCACACCTATATGCTACCAGGAGTCTGTCATCCGTGTTGGATGGTGTTCAAACAATGAATAAGTGACTCAGAATAAGAGGAAGCAGATTTTGAACCAAACATGTAAGCATGTAATCAAATAAGGAAATGTAGTTATAGTGGAAAAACCATGACTGGAGACTTTTAAACAAGCACAGAGTACCAAGTTAGGCAGGAAAATCTTTTAGGACAAAGCTACAGCAGACTGGCTGGCCCTGGGGGCTGGTGAGGGCCCTGCGGTTCCGGCCTGCAGAACTGGCTGTGAATACCTCATTAGTAGGCTGAGGGGCCGCGGTGCGTCTTCCCTTCCCATACCTCTAAGCTCATTGCACCCAGCCTCCTGAACTCTTCCACATTGTGCTGGGCTGTGTCAAGCTCAAGCATTCCTGGTCCTACAGTCACATATAAACCAGGCACGGTCAGTGCAGGACAGTGCATGAACGGTGACCTACTGTCGAGAGGTTAATGTATGAAATGAAGAGAGTGACACAGGGTGGAGACCTACCGCACAGCGTAAAAAAGTATGCGAGAATGGAGGTGAGGATCTATTATATCCAGTTTGAGGTCAAACTATTGTTCCTCTGGAACTCTGCATGAGCCCCTGTCCTGTAGGACTGAACGACGGCAAGAAAGACTATGAATAGTTCACCACTTTAGAATGAGCATCTGTTAATGTGGCTCAGGTCACAAATAAGAAATGGCAAAGACGAGTCAAAAAAGCATCACAGACTTTTCACAGTTTTTGGGACTGACTTGGATCAGCACAGTGAAACTGGGTCAACCAATATCAACAACATACAAAGTTATTGGTACATATTAACTTGCCATGCTCAGATAAGCTACAGAACACAGGAGGAAGAAGATCAATTCACCTTTGGAGAGCTGGCAATAACTGCACACAAAACATAAGCATTCATACACTTATGAAGATAACTAATGACAATAAAATGGTGTGTGTTTAAGAAACTTTGACAGCTATGCCCATAATGGCTGATTATAAGGTGGTCAAGGTCATGTTTATGTCTAAAAATTATCACACCTTTGTAAAATGTTCATCTGCACAGTGGTGGAGATGTCATTGTTAACACTTTCTCCTTGATTTCTGCTCCTTTGGTGGTGCTCAACAAATTAGGTGTTTCTGGGAACTGAGTTAAGACAACACTTTAAATAACTCTTGACTTCCACATGGTCTACACCAATGTACAATATGACTGTCTTGGAAATGAAGGCTGAGGTGAGAGGAGAAGCAGCGGATATTGGACAACACTGAAATTCACGTGTTTTTCGCTAAGTGGTGGGTTTAGTACAGAGTACTGAGTTTGGACCAAGGGACTACACGGCAATCTCATCCTCCAAGCTGTCAGACGGCGCAGCCTTATTCAGTACGTTGAGCAGTCGGAGGGCGCTTTCTTCATGTCCCCAACTATCTCTGTCATCACTCTCATCTGTATTGGACTCGTATTCGGAGGCAATGCCGGACTCCCGGAATTTTAAAAACTCCAGGCCACCAAGGAATTCATCTAGCGAAGCCACAGGGGGCTCCTGGCCTTGTTCCAGATCCTGCTGGGGGGTTCCCGGAAGGAAGCGGAAACATTCAAGCTTTACCAGGCAGTTGTCCCTACCTAGTGGACTGCCCAGGGGCAGGGAGAGCTGTGTGCCATCATTGAGCTGTGGCAGGACCACCTCCTCGGGCTTGGGTGTTGACGGATCACACAGGATTGGTGGAACATTGGCACGGAAGGTGATCTCCAACAAGCTGTCTTGTGAACCCACTGTTGTGGAGTAAGAGCAGACATTGGTTAGACTTTTGCACAGTTCCTTCAGTCAAAATGACCACAGTCCCCAAATTCATTTGTCATATGCCAAAAATTTGGCCCAGATTGCCAGTCTATTTGACTGCACATCATGGCATCTCAAGGTTGTGAAATCTGTGTAGTAAAATGGGGTTTAAAAATAAATTTACCTCTGACAAACTAAGCAACTCTACTGGGTTAAATCTGGATTTATTGTGATTCCAAATTCTCGTGAAGTATTAATTAATTACATAGGTTTAATTATCACGTCTTCTTGAATGTTAACAAAAATCAAGTTATAGTAGAATCTACGTTTTGATACATTTCCATTTATTATTTCAGCTGGCACTTTCCTTCAAAGTGTCTTACGATGTTAAGCTAACAATTATTTAACAATTTATTTTGCTGGGTAATTCTGCTGGAACAACTCAAGGTAACTTCCTTGCTCAAAGGTACTACAACAGTAATGAGATTCAAACTTGGGTTCTCCCTGTGCAAGGAAGGGGGCTATAACCACTAAGCCACTGGCTGCCCAGTCCTTGACTAGATGCTCTTAAAGCAGGTTTGTGCTTCATAGGGGACAAAGCAGCCCAAATGCAGACTGTCGTGGAGGGACCACTCACTGGAGCTGTGACCCAAGAGCTTGAGTTCCAGCTCCTGGATCTGCTTCACCAGCAGGGACACATGCTGCAGCAAGTCCTTGTTCTGTAGCAGCAGCTGGTGCACGCGGGCCTGGGCCTCGATCCGTGCTGCTGCCTCCGCTGAGAGCTGATCCTTAAGCAGGTGGACCTGTGGGGCACCCGAAACAGACAGAGGACTGAATCCTCACTGTTGAGAAACCACAGACCCACTAATAACTGGCAGGTACCGGATACAGCCTGCTAACATAAGGACCCTCTCCTATGAGGACTTAGAAAGATTAAGGAATCATGAAATGGCATTACTTTTTTTCCAGTAATCAAGGAAAAAAATTAGAATCACAGTGTGATGTTACAGTGAAAGCATTATTTATATCTTGTGTGCAGCAGATCAAATAAAAAAAAACATTTAAATAAAAGATGATTAGGAGCAGCAGCAATTATACTCAATGGCATGTGAGAGCCAGGGTTCCCCACTATTTATGTCAATTACAGTTTTCCAGAAGAACTCAATAAAGCTATTGACAAATTCTCACTGAACTTTCAGATTTTCAATATAATCAATTAAAGTGAGAATTTCAGATAGTTTGTCAAGAAGGGTTGATTGAGTGCTGAAGAACTAAGTGGTGGAAATTGGGCAAATCTATTCTAAAATCATTAAGCGTTAACAGATTTTATTCGCATTTTATTGATACAGTAATGAGTAAAGGGCAAAATAAAAAGTTTATATAACATACTTTTTAAAAATTATTTTCTAAATGTATTTAAATGCAGTCTAGCATAGCTCACTGAAAACTGTGCATCGGTTTAATCTACACTGACTACAGTAGTACATGCAGCATTAACACTAGTTTTATTTTTCTACAAGTCCTTACTTGGCAGGTTTTTTGTGCAATATATCAATTAAAAATAAAAGAGCCTGCATTAAAACACACAATATCAATAGATGTTTCAGTCAGCAAATTGATTGATTTCCTCCTTCAAATCATTTACTTGTTTTAGAAAATTATATTTTGACAGACAGTAATAGATTTACTTAAATTAACATATGGATAAAAAACTTATTTGTAAGATCCAAGTAAAAGGCAAGGGAACAAACTGTTACACATTTATTTATTTTAAATTATTTAAATTAACTTTTATGTATTACTGCCAAAATACCTCACCATCTATAAAAATTGGCTGTTGATTTCCAGTACAAACACGTCCCTCCATGCAGAAGGGCTTATTTACTTCTACCATTTGGGAGCTAAAACTAACGCAGCTACAGTTACAGAGATAAAGCTATTTGTTGCCAGCTTTTGTGACAGCTACAGTTGACCACTCTGAGATAAAACAGGCAGATGGGACCATGCAGTACAGTTTGTAACCAGTGTCCACTTTCTTCGGAGTTACAATGCTAGTCTTTTGATTGGCTGGATCCTGATTAGATGCACACAAACAGGCACAAACACACACACTCACACACACATATACACACATTGTACATTCCTGTAAATTGGGACACACTTGGAATACAACACTTTGGCCCAATTATGCAAAGTTTCTTGCAAATAGTTAAAATGGCAATTTTACTGAGCAACAAATTATGTATTTAAATGAATTATAGAACAAATTTGAGAAATATATTTTTTGTTAGCGTCTACAAAATTACAACAAAATGAGTGTAGATTTTTCATGCGGAATGCCTTCAGTCTCTTCCACATGAAGTTATGCCATAAGCCAACAATAAATTTCCTGGTCACTTGGTGTGAACACGCACCATAACATAAGTGCATGCAACTGATGCTTGCTAGTGTGTGTGGCATGCTGTGTCAGCGGGGTATGTGGAGGTTACAAGTGGAAACATGGCAAACCATAGTGACCTGTCCATACTAACTGCTGGCTCAAATAACTGTAACCCACTGTGCTTGTATGCGCGTGTGTGTAAAACTGAAAGACAACAGTCCAAGTGACCATAAAGTGTGGTATACAGGCCTGGCTGAAATTATTTCTGCTCTTGCATTTTATTCAAATAATGAGTCATTCTTCCTGAAAAGTGTTTAAATTAAAAGATCTTTTGTCATTCGTACATGGATTTCTTTGGTTTGCAGTGGAACAAAAAAAAAGCTGTGAAAACAACTGAATTCTTGCTTATTCTTCAAAGACATTTTAAAATGGCCTGAACAATATTATTGATATCCTTCAGAAGTTAGAAATAATTAAGAAATAATTGTATTGTAGTGATACTTCAAGTGGACTATTCTACTTTAATTAGTACCACAGGTGTCTTCAATCTTATAATCACTCATTCAGGTGTTTAAATGTGAGAAAAGTCCTCACGGCTGCTTTGTGTCACTGTGTGTATCACACTAAACATGGAAAAGAGAAGGAAAAGCAGAGAGTTTTCTGAGGAGGTTAGAAAGAATGTAACAGCCAAACATTGAAGACTGAAGAGAAAGATGGTTTGAATGGTGGAGAAAGAATCAAAGAAAACATCAAAAAAGAAACAAGCTAACCTTCAAACTCAAGGTGCAACAGTTTCAAGTTGCTGTCTGAATGAAATGGGCTCCATGGTAGTCCCAGGAAGACCCGGAAACACAAAGCCTGACTGAGGTTTGCCAAAATGCATATTGTTAAGCCACAGTCCTACTGGGAGGATGCTCTGGACAGACTAAACAAATTCAGAGCTTTTGGTAAATCACACCAACTCTATGTTCACAAAAAACAAAATGAAGCTTTCAATGAAAAGAACACCATCCCTACTGTGAAACATGGAGGAGGTCAGTGATGTTTGGGGGTTGCTTTGCTGCTTCTGGCACTGGGTGCCCTGAATCTACGCAGAGCACGATGGAATCAGAAGACTATCAAGGCATTTTGGAGCAAAACATACAGCCCAGTGTCAAAAAGCTGTCATTCTCAGGCTGTGGGTCTTTGAGCAGGATAATAACCCGAAACATACCTCAAAAGCATTCAGAATGAATGAGAAGAAAACACTGGACCATTCTGAAATGGCCTATGAGTCCTGATCTGAATCCCATAGAAGATGTGTAGAAAGAACTGAAACTTGCAAGTAGGGGAAGGTGCATATCAAACCGCAGAGAACTGGAGCAGTTTGCTCAAGAAGAGTGGGCCACACTACCAGTGAAGAAGTGTAGAAAACTCATTCAGAGCTTGCAGTTATTTTCTCCAAAGGCTGTGCTACAAAGTATTAGGCTAAGGATCCCAAGATTTTTGTCTGTGCCATTCCATTATATTTTTTTATTTTAGAAATATCTTAAGTCATAAATCAAAAGCAAAGTTTCAATTCTATTAAATGTGAAATGAAGAGTGGATAACCAATACATTTGTCAGTTTCAAGTTGTTTCAGAGAAAATTGTGAGTTTTTGAAAAAAGTAGAAGGGTACCAATAATTTCAGCCATTCTCTATACCCCACTGCTGTTCTACATAGGCCTGAGCTCCTTCAGCCATCACTAACACTGGCTACAGATTCAGTTTCAAAAGTGCAGCTACCTCCTGTACAGGGATCATCAAGCTGTACGCCAAGACTGAAAAAGACTCTCTGATCCCACAGGTCCTACACAGCCAGCTGAATGGGAAGAACAAGATCAGCACTAACAACACATATGCCCTTTCCAATAATCAAATATCCAGCTGCCATAGTAAGCTGACCAACAGAGTAAATGGAAACTGCAGACGTCAAGACTCAAACTCCTTACAATAATACACAGAGCCTTCCATTCAAACCTCAACACTGAAACTGCACACCTGCCAGACAGAAGGGCGAAGGAGAAGGGGACTTGAAAGTGCAACGACCACAGTCCTGAATGGAACAAGGAACATGAGAACATCCAAGCATGTTTGTTCCCTAAGGGCCAAACAGAGCAGCTGGGGGATAGCTGAAACAGGGGATGTAGATAGCAGGAAGGCAAAGCAGGTGCCATAGCAGAATAAACCCATCCATGAAATGTACCACCGACAGATAGCAGTAGCTGACATGAGGAAATCATACCAATGGCTGGAAAAGGCAGGACTGAACAACAGTAAAGAGGCACTGATCATGGCAACTCAAGAACAACTACTCAGTAACAAGTCAGTCAAAACATAGCTACCATATCAGGCAAAAACCTAGGTGCAGATTGCACAAAGAAGCTCCTGAGACAATTTAGCACCTAGTAGCAGGCTACAACATGCAGACAGGGATGGCATATACTGACAGGCACAACCAAGTGGCAGGGATCCTATACTGGAACATTTGTAAGGATTATGGCTTGTACACTCCCATGTCCAAATGGGAGATACCACATGGAGAACAACAGAGCCAAAATCCTGTGGGATTTCCACATCCAGACAAATAAACAGGTACTAGCCAACCATCCATATATAGTGGTTTTAGACAAGGAGGAGAAAACAGCAGCAGTGATAGATATGAAAATTCCAAGTCAGAGAAACATTAAGAAATAGAAATTTGAGAAGCTGGAAATACCAGTGATTGAGCTAAGAAATGAAAGGAATGTGGAAGGTGAAAACCAAGGTACAGTACTGTGCAAAAGTTTTAGGCAGGTGTGGAAAAATGCTGCAAAGTAAGAATGCTTTCAAAAATAGAAGTGTTAATAGTTTATTTTTGTCAATTAGCAAAATGCAAAGTGAATGAGCAGAGGAGAAATCTAAATCAAATCAATATTTGGTGTGACCATCCTTCACCTTCAAAACAGCATCAATTCTTCTAGGTACACTTGCACACAGTTTTTGAAGGAACACAGCAGGGAGGTTGTTCCAATCTTGGAGAACTAACCACAGATCCTCTCTTGTGACATGAAACTGTCTTCCACAACCTTACCTTTGTAGCAGAGTTTGGCTGTTCCTCACTCAGTGTTAAGCCTCCTACACAGCCGTTTCTGTTTCAGTTAATAACTGTGTTTCACCCTACATATGAAAAAAATGATCATTATCACCTGTTTGGTATGGTTAATCATACACCTGACTATAATCCTACAAAATCCCTGACTTTGTGCAAGTATACCTAGAATTGATGCTGTTTTGAAGGCAAAGGGTGGTCACATCTGATATAGTCCCCACAGAGCCCTGATCTCAACATAATCGAGTCTGTCTGGGATTATATGAAGAGACAGAAGGATTTGAGCAAGCCTACATCCACAGCGGATTTGTGGTTAGTTCTCCAAGATTTTTGGAACAACCTCCCTGCTGCATTCCTTCAAAAACTGTGTGCAAGTGTACCTAGAAGAATTGATGCTGTTTTGAAGGCGAAGGAAGGTCACACCAAATATTGATTTGATTTAGATTTCTCCTCTGTTCATTCACTTTGCGTTTTGTTAATTGATAAAAATGAACTATTAACACTTCTATTTTCGAAAGCATTCTTACTTTGCAGCTTTTTTCCACACCTGCCTAAAACTTTTGCACAATACTGTAGCTGAACTGGTGATAGAAGCACTTAGAACTGTGACTGCTAAGCAGGAAGAATACCTCCATCAGATCCCAGGAATGACTACATCAGTCTCAGTCCATAAAACCTGATCTAGGAAGAGGAAAAATACTGTTCCATAGCCTCTGGTAGGTGGCCTAAATCTGAGGGATGGCTATATATAGACAAAGGGAATGTGTCTAATGGGGAGATTTCATAAATCAAATTAACCTCTATGACAAATAGACACATATACAGCAGTACATAGTAATAAAATTATGGGAAACATGATCTGTAGTACTGTGGATGATGAGGACATTTTCACACACAAATCAGCTAATACATTTTTGAACTTCCCTTTTACCGCAGCCAATAATACAGTTTAGATCAAGGGTTACCGTATGTTAAAACTGTTCATCAGACAGCATAAACTGCTTAAATTATTTACTTATGAAACATTTTATGGAGTATATAAATTATAGTATACTTTATTAGTTCAAGTTGAGAAACATTTTCTCAGCATCAAGCTGGAAAAAATTGCTCAGAAAAAATTTCCCTCAACCATCTGAAATATGTGTAATTACTAACTTGCAAAAAAAAACTTTTGGAACATATGATATAACGAGTTTTTATGTAAGAACTTCATACTGTTTTTCAGTGACAAATTGTATATTAACTTTACATTAACAACCTGGAAGAAATACATAGTAAAATGCTACTTCACCACATTTAATTACCAATGTGTAGCCACCATGCTATGAGATTAAATTGTTAACCTTATTAATCTTTCCCCCTGCTGCTTAAAATTTTTTAATGACTTTTAAAAAAATTTCTTTCACGACGACACCTTTGATATGATAGTTTTTGGCCTGTATAAAGAGTAATGATAAATAGATAACCATCAATGGTGTAAGCTGCTTTGATACTGTAGTTCAAAACGCTCCCTTTTCCTTGAAAAAAAAAAAAATGATACACGGAAGGCCAGTCACTAAATTGGCAAAGTTTGTTCAGAGATGTCTTGTCACTAATTGCCTTGTTCTTTAACCTCTCAACAAACCAAGCTTGATCGGCACAAGGAATCATACATTTCAAGAACAACCTCAGTTCCTGAGCCCAATCCCACAGCAAACCTGCAATCATAAATCAAACCCAGACTGCTGACGCTGGTGAGATAAGAGAAGCTGCACCATCTCTTAGAGGTAAACAGGTATATGCAGAGGTAGGTGAGTGGGTGGTGTGGAGGTGAGGGGCACAGAATTGAATACTGAGGAAGCCATTGCAGATATTCCACCACAATATTTGTATCTCACCAACTTTCATATCATTATGCCTTTAGCTATGAAGTCAGCAATAAACAGTTCTTATGTCCCTTCTATCAGATCCCTTTCAATGTTATAGACACACCTAAAAACAACATCTGTAACACTGAAAATATATCTTTTCCTAGAAATCCCGAAGAGTCATATTATATGTCAAAATAAAATAGTATGGATTTCTTGTCTGTTAGCATACAATTCTAGAAATCTTTGGGAAGTATCAGAGTGGAAAAATGTCAGGATTATTCCTAATTAGCTGAACGGGGATAGATATTATGATTTGGTATAACAGGCAGGGGTGGATGCAGCTAACAGGATGGTGGCCCAGCAGACCCGGTGGCTGCACATCAGTGGGCTCTGCAACAGAGCTCGCATCAACCTGGCACCTCAGGCTGCTGGCTGCTTGGAATGTGACAGGAGTGAGAACCTGAGCTGAACCCAAAGTCACAATGTTTCAGTTTCTACAGTTGTTACTTTCTGTTAGTGCTGACCAAATTTGACCTGCAATGTGCCCAGATGAAACATGTCCAGATTTCAGGTAATCTGCTAGGCATACACACACTTGTACACATAAAGTAAAGCAGCAGGTAGCTCAGTGGTTAGGAGCATGGACATGTTCCAAGAAGGTCTTGGTGTACTACCTTTGAGGAAGGCATTTCATCTGAATTTCTTTAGGCAATTCTACCATATAAATATAAAAACTACTACTACAGGCAGAAAGCACTCTAAACAAATTAGTCCATAAAAGTTGCATTATTTTTGTTTGTCAACTTTAAATGGGACCCATGCTTGAGGAAAAACCGGAGTGAAAGAGCAAACAGCTATGCTGACATTTTCATCTGAATAAGCTCCTTACCTGAGCCACAGCCACCTGTGTCTGCTGCTGTTGCTGTTGGAGCTGCTGCTGTAGGAGCTGAATCTGGTGGTGAACAGACAGGGGAGTGCTGGCAGGCAGCTGGCTGGACACTGGCAGGAGCATCCTGGGGGTGGCCAGCAGTATGCTTGCATCCTCCAGGGTCTACAGAAACAGGACGCAGTTACTGCCAACGTGTAAATGCAGACTAGACTGAAATCTGAAAGGTGGTAGGTCAACAGGGAGTCACCGCATGGGGATGTTTAGTGAAGGTCAGAGTATTCCCACAGAAACCACAAGAATGGAATCCGTTAAATTATCACCAGTCGCAATTTTCACTTAGTTAATCAAATGCATACAGAAAGTGCAGAATCATACATGCTATTTGTCAACAATAATTCATAAAACTATGACACAAAACCAAACGTGCCAAATAGGCAGTCCTCAATATGACTGCATCTGAAAGATAAATGTTACAGATCCAGAGTTAAAACAGAGTCAAAGACCCAAAGGAGGCTAAGTGTGAGCCATTAATTACTGCAGCCTCTGGTCCCTGGCACTATGTGGTAAACACTTTATAGTGGGATCAACATTGGGACTGCACGGGGCAGCTGACTCGGCACTGACAAATTGGTAATACTCCCGTTGCACGGCTCGGTTATTCCCTCTCGAGGGGGTGCTTGAAAATATGGAAATTTTGGCAGCCAAATGTTGACCTCAGGCAGTGCTGCGTGTGCAGGCAGCGTTATAGAACAGCGGGCACAGTTTCGTTCTGTCAACTCTATTTATTCTGGGTTCAGCCTGATGTGTGATAAGCGCCTACTGCATCTAAGCGAGATATGGCTGAGTCACAGACCAGGTAACACAGATCGGAATTGGTATACCTTAGTTTTCCCCAACAGAAATTTAACCACTGCTGCAAAAAAGCTTTCTGCAGCTTTGAAAATGTTGACATCTTATGCTCTCACGTATTTCAGCACGTTTGCCTAAATACTTAGTTGTGGCCCAGGAGCATTTTTCAGTTGTAGCAGATCCCCATTCCTAGAAAAATGCTGAGCCTGTAACAATCCAGTAACATCTTCTGGATCAAGCAAGGCATCTATATCTTACTGTATGGCTGGACCACTGAGAGACCTGGTCTGTTTAGAGAAAGAAAGATAAAAGGAGAATAGTTACTTCAAATTAACTAAGAAAAAAATCTGTAAAGAAAAGCAGGATGGCTAATTACATTTGCCTTAAGCTGTTTGATCTCCATGTTATGCTGCATTAACAAACAAATTAACATAACTAACATCCACAGAGGAGCTGAAAGTTTTTTATAAAATAGGTGCATCAGAATAAAACAATGCAGGGCTCCTTTCTGAATGCTATTTTTGTTCAGCTGGATGTTTTCAATGGAGCAGATGGTTGTTTAAGCAGCACTGCAGAGCAGAACCCTGTAAACACTACCAGCACTGTTTGTCTACAAGGCAGAATTTCCTTGTAAATCTGACTAACACTGCATTGCCTTTGGCTCTTAAATAGCTTGAAATGAGCTCAAAAACAATTCCTCATATGTTAGCGCTGTGACTACATGTCTGGCTAAATGTCCTTCCTTGCTACTCATCTGAATTGAGAACAAGATATTTTGTCAAAATGCATCACCTCCAACAACACAACTTAGTTAATACTTAAAGTAGCACACAGGCTGTTGAAAATATCAAGCTCAAACAAATCTAAGGGTTACTGAGTAGTATACTGTGAACAAGTATACTGAGAAGTATACTTGTTCACTTGGTGAGGGTGTAGAAGAGAAGTTGAAACGTTTACCATACTCATATACTTTTCCACAAAATTCCCAAGAGCAAGATGAGAGGGACAGCTTATCCATCTACTGTCACAGGCTGCTCAGAGTACATGCTGTACCGTGACGAACATTGTCCTGTCAACAATACAGGCTCAGTCACAGCAGAAAGAAGCCCATGGAATCAAGTGACAACTGATTTGACTTTATGTTTCATACATGACTGAATATGAGGCTAGACCTTTCAACTTTATTTTGGTGCTATTGGGAACTATTACAAGCTATACTTGCAATAAAAGTGATGCACATCTTTAGTCTTTGCTGTTGCTATGGATAACAGGTATAATGAGATACTAATACATGACCTATAACTACTTGGTGAAATCCCGCTTAGACAAGGGTGCAACAATAGGTCCTGTCGGGGAATGCTGCTGTCAAAAGTCTAGATCCTTTGCACCTTTTGCTACCTGCTCCTCAGTAACTCCTCAGTACTTCAGCATCTGATGCTCAATAGTTCAAACCTCTCATTACAGGACAGAAACACTGGCTTCTTGCCACAAACACCTTCCTGTTCTACTCTTCCATAATATGGTACAAGAGTTTACAGTAAGTGACAAATGTATTCATTTTTTTCAGTGTCTTCTTTCCACTAGCACTGATTTGATTTTTCTCAATCAACGTAAAATGCTCCTTGTAAAAATATAATCTTACGGCAATAAAAAGAAAATAGCAGTGTACAGAGGAATTAACTAATCATGAAAAATAAATTACTGGCAGTTCTTCTTTCTATATTGTCACTTCTTTGCACTGTACACACAATTACAATTCTACTTGCTACCCAGGTAGCCTTTCAGGACAGCTCAGGGATAACAGGGTTGTCTTTACTTATTAAAATGACATTTCCATCCGAGTTAAGCATTACACATTGTGACACTTTAAGTGGGTAAAAGCCCAAGGAGCAGTCATGACCAAATCCTGACACTCAAATGACAGACAGCATCATAAATTTCTGCCAAAACTATCAAATGAGTTTAAGTCCCAGTAATAAGATTTATCTAAGAAGATGAAAAAAGATGCATCAGAACACTGAATGCCAAACATCAACCGTTGAAAAATACTTAAATGACATTAATGACATTAAAGATGTGCACATAGGATTGACTGCAAGTTTTATTTCAGTTGAGCAAAGATCAGACAAGGGCAGAACTAAGAAGAGTTACTTGTTTATTCATTACATCGGTATTCTTTGCTGAGTCTCTGAGACCTAGCTTCCAGAATAACATATTTTTATACTTGCTCTTGTTGAACATCTTTCACAGCTACAAAGTAAAAAACTACTGCAAAGAATACATTCATCCTGTGGGAGTGCCTTGGGTTTGAATTTACCTTGGTTTTGCTGAAGTAATCATGACATGATTCACCGACCTTGGACATTATGATAAAAATAATTTAAAAAAAAAAAATCAGGATGTTTTAAGATGTAACCTTTTGATAAACACTGCATGAAAAGAAACAGATTATCAGACTACCAAAATCTGTACCAAATTTAAAATGTCTTATTCCTGAAATTTTATGAAACAAATTCTGACAAGTTCAATATCATTTTGAAAAACCACGGCCATATTATGCAAAACAAAAAATACCACTTTTTCTCAGCCACGAATGCTATGATCTACCATTCTCTGGCAGACAGTGTGTATTTGCCATGTGCATGAAAGATGGGAGATGAACCCTTAAGAAGAGGGGAGAAAGTGGAACCCTTCTGTGTAAACACTGAGGTAGCAGATTCACTTCCAACTATCTGCTTTCCAGCAATAGCAAACATGAGCCCCCTGAGACATATATTTGAGCTTTGGATGGAGATCAAAGAGTTGGCATCTTTTTGGAGGGATTCTAGGCATATTTAACTTTCAGCTTCTTTGTCCTCCAAGTCCTCTGGGTAGAACACATCTTAGCAACTCATTTGCAGAGGTATTTAGTGACAGCAATGCAAAAAATACATACCCACAAACCAAAAACGGTAAAAAAAAAAAAAAAAAAAATAATTTTGCTTTGTAGCCATACTTGAAAAAATGTCTCTTAGAAATGGCACACCAAACACAAAGTAGTCATCCCTTAATTTATGTGCTTACTTGGTTCCTGAAAAGGTTGCATTGTGTAAAAACGCATACACTGAGATGCAGAATAGCACTTTACTCACTCAGGTAGGACACTGAATATTAGTGTATTCACCTGTGTAGAAGAGCACTAAATATTACTTTATTTACCAATGTAGCACAGCACTATATATTACTGCATTTGCCTGTGCACTAAATACTACCATATTCACTGTCGTAGTAGTACTAAATAAATGCCATCACATACATGAGGTAAATGGATTCTCCCCATTTAAAAAAAATGTTTTTTAAGCCAGAGCACATTGTATTGTGCAGATCGGCACATAAATTGAGAAACGGTACTAAGATTAAAAAAAACAAAAAAAAACAAAAAAAAACTAGAACAAACATTTTTTTGGGGGAGGTATTAGCTTAATAATTTCCAAAAATTACAAGTTCCTAAAAATGATGACACCACCACCTAAGACAATAACAGTGGTAATATATCTAAGCTCAATTCATAAAGCCTTACATATTAAATAATAAACAGTAAATGTCACCACAATAATGCACCCCAGGTAATATATTATTATGTTTCATGCTTGAAATAACTTTTCTATTTCAAATGCCAATCTATGCCAAGACAAAAGCACCATTCTTCTCACTTCCTGTTTCCCTGAATAGTGTTATTTACCTGCTGAGCAATAAGGCCAGAGTGGATGAATGAGGAAGTACATCTATTTTGTTCACAGTCCCTGGGGAGTGATTTTCATAAGTTCATTTTGGTAGGAAAAAAAGGGTACAAGTACAGCTTTTCTCTAAGACAATGTATCAGTGAGAAGCTAGTATATAAAACAAAAACCTACAGTACCTGGTATAACAAATTTTAAAATGTTATAACTGGAAATTTATTTTATTTGTCACTGTAATTAATTTCTGATACTTGTACACCAGCAGTGAAAGTCCTCGTGTAACTTTTGAGGTCTACTGTACAATGGATTTTTTTTGCTTTACAAACACTAACCAACCTTACCCTCAGTACATGAGAAACTGTCAAAGCTGAAAAGATGATCTTTTCATTAAAGAACCCACAGGTGTCAACAGTGAACAGAACTAAGGGTCTCCGCTGACACACAAAGACACTACAAGTTTTCTCTTCTGCATCCTATCTTCATTTCTCTCTAAAACGTCAAAGCACTTTATCAGAGGAATGCCACTTCACTTTTTCATGTTAAGTTTTACTGAAGATACTCTAACAAATACTTTCCTTTTGGTAAAAATTAATCACGGAGGGTGTCAGGAAAGTTTAGTGCTCTGCATCCTGCTCTGGGGGGGGGGGGGCATCGTCTGAATGCTAATGTTAGCTGAAAGGGTCTGCACCGCATAAAATGTGCAACATGGTCATGTGTTCAAGTCACTTATTATAAGATAAGCAGCTGACTTTGTTAAATACCTACATTTTCATTAAACAAAAAATATCTATTTATGATGTCAAAAAGCAACTAAGAAAGGCAGATCTCATGAGAATACAGTAGACAAACATAACACACAGATAGTATGGTATCGTAACCAAATATATTTCAATAGGAAACCTTTGAACAGTTTCCTTCATAACTCTTCAAATTTTACATTGAAGACCATTGTTTTATATACCCAGAAGTATTGCATACTGCATTGTGCATACCAGGACAGGATTAAACCACTTCCATGTTTGTAGAGCATTCTCAATCAATCTTTGAAACAAATGTGCTGCCAAGCCCCAGTTATTTCAGGAGACATCCTCATTTTATGAAAATAAGGTGTAACACAAAATTTAAAGAAAACATGAGAGGCTAGGACCAATAAGTAAAAGCAGAAAATACTTGACATGTCCTAGAGTTAAAGGGCAACAGTTTAATGCCACTCTGGAATACAGTGCTGACTTTTCAGTACAGAGCAAAAAAGGTGTACACTGAATAATTTATGTTAGATTCTTTCTGCTTCTTTCCAGGCCCTTCATACAAGCAAAATGTATCCCATTTTCCCTCCATCTGTCACACGGAGCTCTTCGGTGAATTCCACCTGCCAGGCTAATGCCTCTGACTGGAGGACTGCCAGCCAGTCAAGTTTGACTCCTTGTCAGACATGCCAAATCATCAGACAAAGTCCTCCTCTGTATCTACTCTATTCCCTCTGAAGGAGCACTTCATGGTTGTAAAGAACCAGAGGAAAACAAGTCTTCTTCCAGGAAAACAGTTAGAATGACCGATACCAGTGATGTCTGTGTGTCAAGCAAAATAATGCGTACATTGTCAACTATGGTACAAGACCCTGGTACCTTCCTGCTTAGCTTCAAGATTATGAGCCAGGCTCCATGTGAACAGAGTAACAGCTCTTAAAATCACTGAGCAGTTTTTAGCACTGATGTCCCTCACCTACTGTCGGTTCGAAGTGTATAGGCTACAAGCAGCAAGTCTCACAGCCTTACCTGACAAGAGCTGGTAAATTGCAGATCTGCAACTTTCACGTAGGGTGCCTGTATGATACATAATAGAAACAACAGGAGGGGCCAGACTGTTTTACTCACTACTCCTAAACATGAATCCACCTGACATCTGACATGCATCAGATTACCGGGCAATTTTTTTTTTTTACTCGTCTTGCAGGGGTAAAAAACATCTGAACTGCAATAAGATCAATGTGCAAGGAAGGCAATGTGTTCTCAGCTGCTGAAGCTGATAATTGATAATTATCTCCTGCACAAGTGACAACCAAGGGAATCACTGTAACACCACCATGTAACAACACCGTTTAGTAAAAGTTATAAATTATTTCATAAATATATTATGCTACAAATATAAAAACCAATGAAATTACTTTAAGTATTTTACAATCATTTTACTAAAAAATACAATATAATTTAGAATAAAGTAAGAAAACTTATTCATAGCTCCGCGGTGGTCACACTCCAGTCTCCCTCTCGCACGCACGCACACGTCTCCATGGACACTACACATTTATTTTTCCTAAGAAGCTGTTGAAAATTTTAACTGTTAAAGTTTCTTATCTTTTTCATGCTCTTCAAGTAGCCCTTTGGATAAGATTTACCCACACCATTAAAAATTTAAAATGGATCCAGCTTCATAAGTCATTCTGCTTCGAGGAACATTGCTAGCCCAGGCATCATTAGTGCTGTCCAACGCTAAACCTTTCTTCACGAGGTGTTGGTGATCATAACTGAACAATGTTATCCACAAGTGAATGGCTGTTTTATAGATTAACTGTGACATCTTTTTATCTTCAAGAGTTTCTTGAAATAAATTTCTAGATCCTACTAACCTCATACCTCTTCAAAATTCCCTGAGGACTGTTTTCCATGCAGCTGGCTTTTGTGCTGAGCTGTCCATTTGATAATTAGGATGATGCTTATTTCTGCTCGCATGCATTACCCTAATTTAATGTGTCCAAACTGAATTTGTCCCTTGACTACACAGTTGACAACTTTATACAGTGCCTAAGAGGTTCGTTCTGACCCGCAGCTATGTTTAGTGTGCGAATCTGTCTGTATAAACAATCATTATAGGTGTGTGTTAAAAATGAGATGGCTTGGCACAAATCCTTGTGGTATAAAAATCCTTATTGTGTGCTCCATCACAGCCCACTATCTAGTCATTATCTTTCCCCTCTATGACATTATCTATTCAATAACCAGTTTGTAATCCTTATGGAAAGCTCTTACTTATATGTACCAAGTTTGTACTTTAAGCTACAGAGATGATTCTGAATTTTATTTCTGGCTCATAAGAGATCATATCAACAACCAACAGACATACATGGGAAATAATGAAAATTTAACTGAATCACCATACACTGCTGCACTGGTACCTTACTTCTGTAACTATTAATAAATGTGAACATTAGAGACTTTTCAATTTAAATGTTATACTCTAGACACTGATTTGTAGGAGCAGCGTAGTGCTTCCTGCTGCCTCGGAGTTTCTGGGCTGTTTGGGTGCGAGTTCGAATTAGAGGTTTGAATGGGCATGAAACCGAAGTCCAGACCTGGCCCATACCCTACTGCTAAATTTAAAACCCCCAAACCCCAACCTGAACTCGAGATATACTGATGTAATACGTAGAAATAGATGTACTCTTGCTAGCAGCTGGTGTGTTGTCTACATTGTCTTGATATAATAAAGAACCCACAATAGCATGTGTTTCTTTAAATATAAAGGCACGGCCAAAACACACAGACATGCATTCTCTCAGACACAATTTTACAATGTTTTGTTCCACGCTGCTGTGTGCTTGAATTCGTAAAGAAAATGATCTGTAACGATCAAGTATTGAAGGACTTGACACAGGAACATTAGTTGTCAGTTTTTCAGAACTGCTTACAGTCATGATGATCTTCATCAATAGGAGATGTGGGGAAGGATAATCCACCTTTGCTGGTTTCTTGCAGTCTTCCACTGGTCAATTGTTAGTTGCACTGTTCTAAAGTTCCTCTCACTGCTGCTGCTGCTGCTTGCCTGCTATATTGAGTTTTTTTTATCTATTGTTAGCACTAAGCCATAATGTTTCCATATTGAAGCCATCTCTGATTTATTTGGCATTTTGAGTAGCTCTCCCTGTGGAAGTTTTTGTTTTATTTTGTCAATTGCAAAGAGTGAACTATTTGGGTTCTATTACACAGATGGGAGCAAGAAAACAAATGTGGAAGCACACAAAGTGCACAAATTTCTTCTAATAAAAATAAATTAAAAATACAGAAATAAATTTTTATTTAGAAATAAACCTGAACCTGATCCAGTTTCCCCATACAGTCCACAGACAAGTTTCAAGTTAACCCTAACTGCCCATAGTGTGCACATGTGTGAGTGACTCCGTGCATATGTGGCCACCCTGAGATACCCCAGCATCCCATCCAGGGGCTGTTTCATAACCTAGCTTCCAATAATTCTTAGATAAGGGCCAGACCACCACGACCCTGACCAGGATTAAGTGGTTACTAATAATGGATAGATAGAGTACTACATATGCTGTCATAAGAAATAAGGGTGTTGAAGAACAATTATGATAAGAAAATTACAGCTAAAATGATAACTAGCATTTAAGTTAAAGAGGTGTATTTATACATCTGAGTGTTTTTAGAAAAAGGCATGTGGGTCCTATCTGGCTGGCAGAGTACCTTTAATACTGAAGTCAATGTGCATCACTAATTCAGGAGCTTTGTATGGATTTTGAGACTATAAAGAAAATAGTCCCTTAAACTAGACATCAATACAGCATGATTTTAAAATTCATCAAATCTGTAATTAATACACAGGGTAAAATGATAAGTATTCCATCTGTTAAAGTCCTATTACATGTTAAGAAATAATTTCCTTTAATCATTCGACTGACTGGCTTCAAATGTAGTGTTAGTGTTTGCTGCAGGACAGAGGCTGCAGGAGAAGGTAGGTGTGTCAGAGACCTGTCTCAAAGATTATGTCCAGTAAATCAAAAGGCAGCAGTGCTATATGATCTGGAATGACCAATGTGGTGCTCACAAGCCTTGCGTAATACTGGCAAATAAACTTATCAAAATAGCTTTGAGGCAGACAAGAAAATATAAAGGTGTGAAAAATGGATGATGTACTGAAGCTTTATTTGGATTTAAACTGCCAAACAGAAGGGAATGGCTCCCATTTGTATACTTATTTGTACACTTGTATAATTATATAGGACTATGGGTCCTGCGAATATCAATGGAATCGGAAAAAGAGGAAAGGAGGTGATAAAGGAGTGGGCTACTCAACTGATGCAGGTGTTCACTGACATCTTTCTCACTTCTTTGGCTCAGGCTGTTGTCCCCAAGTACTTCAAATCCACCACTATCACCCCAGTCCCCAAGACATCACCTGTGTCCCGCCTCAATGACTACCATCTTGTTACACCCACCCTGGTCATCATGAAGCACTTCAGAGACTGATCATGTCACTCATCAAGGCCTGCATCCCACTTTCCACTTTAGATCTGCACCAGTATGCCTACCGCCCCAAAAGACCCATTGAGGATGCTGTCTCCACTTTTGTACATCTGGCTCTGACCCAACTGGAGGGTAAAGACTGTTGTGTCAGGATGCTGTTAATTGACTTCAGCTCAGCATTTAAAATCATCATTCCCCAACAACTGGTCCATAAACTATCCACACTGGGACTAAACATTACTCTGTGCAACTAGATCTGGGCCACAGGCTGTGAGGATCCAGGGCAACACCACCATCTTGAACACATGCTGTTTACCCTCTTAACCCATAACTGACTGTTGCCAGAACCATCAGCAAACACATCATGAAGTACCTTCATCATACCATAGTTGTAGGCCTCATTACCAACAACAATGGGGCAGACTAGAGAGGGTACATGGGATGGCTTGTATCCTGGTGCAAGGACAACAATTCATCTCTCAAATCAAGACTTGGGAGATTATTGTTGATTTCAGAAAGACTGAAGCTGCTCACACTCCTCTCTGTATTGGTAGTTTAGCACTGGAACTGGTGCACAGTTCCAAGTTCCTGGGGTGCACATCACATGGGGTGCTATCGCCAGGACCTCACTACACACCATCCAGTTTACCTATGACAAGCGGTGCATCAGGAGAGCTCACAGACCCCTCCCACACTCTCCATCTGTTTTCACCTCTGCCATCTGGGAGATGCTTTCACAGCCCGAGAGCCAAAACCACCAGGCTCAGAAACAGCTTTGTACCACAGGCTATCAGGCTCAGACCTCACCCTCACCACTACCACTACCCATAACCCCTCACATCCACCAAACGTGTATCTGTATGTTTTGTTTATGTTTACGTACCTGCGTGTATTTATGCATGTATAGACATGTATATGTACTTGTGTGTACGTGCATGTGTACTTGTGTGTGTTTGTAATTTATGTTTATCACATCTTTCATATGTAGTCTCTTTAATACCTTTAATATATCTATATCTGAACTATCCTTTATTATTCTTTCTCTAAATTTCCTCCCTCCTGTTCTGTGCACCTGCTATGAAAGGGTGTTAGACAATAAACAATTCTTGATTCTTGAAATTCTTAACTAGCACATTTTTTCCCCCTGATTTTAATTAAACATATCAATCAAAGCACAGTAATGAAAAGATCAGCGGGTACAAAAACCAGTAAATCTCCAGGGCTATGAGACTAGTGCTGAAAATGCATGCCCTGGTGGGGTGTTTTCATCTTTTTTTAAATCCGATAAAAATGAATTTTAACAATCATACTATAATATTATGTGATGCTATATTTTCCTTCTCACACCCACTTCTACACACACTTCTGGCCTGTCAGGAAGAGTTTCACAGTTTAATCCTGAGAGCTGAAAAGGATGATAGTCATGTTTTCTTTTTGTCTAAACACCACTGTTTATCTAAAAAAAGCGGTACCTTCTTTTCAAGACTAGCATCTTCATCCTTCTTGGCAGCATCCAGGTCAGTGACACCACGGTTGAACTCGCCAATGGTGCTGTCTGGCCCTGGGGCTTCCTCAGCGTCAATGTCTGTCTCCTCTGCTCCAGATTTCTCTGCACCAGTCAATTGCCGAGCTGAAAGGGTGCACTCCTTGTTAGGAAACACACTACCCACAGAGTTCCAGAAAAAAGCTAAAACACAACTAGAACATGAACAAGGAAAGGGAAGTGAGGGACTTACCCTAACACCTATCAGCCTATAAAGCTTCAAGAAATGGAAGGAGCTAAAGGGAAGGTGAATACACTAGATACAGGAAAATTCCTTCTGGCAGTTTTTTAGGTTGCTGCCCAATGCAAAACTAACCCTTTGAATAAATGCCTTGGCAGTACTTCATGTAGACTGTGGAGCCTCCAACAGCAAATATGCATCAGATAATAAATGTAGAGGTAGGGACACACTAAAAGGATGTGAATACTCAAGCTCATTGGCATAGCTGGACTCTTCAACAGACAGCTGAGCTGATGAGTCAAATCCTGTTCAGTATTATACAAAAAACAGCAAAGTTGCAACTAGAACCAAAATAGTGTTAGCATCAAGAAGTAAAAGACATGCTGGGCATTGCCATTCCTCCTGTGTAATATGCTGCACTGGGAACTAACTTGCTTTCTTTGTTAATTCAACAGAGTCCTCCCTCTTCCAAGGACAATATAGAGGATTCTTGCAGCAAACATGATGCCCAGACTGGTAAACCTATACTGGTCACCTTTTTACCTGGGATTCCAGAGTCGTTGCTGATCTTCTCACTATCGCCGTCCTCCTGACCATCAGCATTCTGCTGTGTATGTTGTAGGCTCAGCTTGTGACACACCTCAAAGGCCTGGCCCACCGTCCTCACGATGCGCATAGCTTGGCTCTATGGTTGGCAGAGGACAGGAGGAGGAACACTGTTCATCAGCCAATCTCAGCACAGCAAGAGCAAGCACTAAAAGCCCCTGCCAGTCAGGTGTGCATCAACTTAATACATTCATGCTCCAGCACAGATGGGCTTAGAGTGCTGCTTGACTTCTTTCTCTGTAATGGAGCCAAGTTCTCAATAAAACCATATGCTTTCACAGATGGAGCTCAATGGCATCTATGTTCCACAGTTTAAACTTTCCATTGTTGCTTAACTTTGGGCCTCTAGTTATTAAAAAAGCATTTTATTTACAGTTAATTATTTTTTCACTTGGCTACCCTGAAATGGGATTAGCTACGCTAATCTACATCATATACAGCAAATCCTAATTCTTCAGGGCAAACCACATTAGATCTAATATACAAGAGCTATTCATACATTTCTATAGCACTTGTGGTGTGTGTGGTGAAACTGTGGTGCAATCTGTTTAATGATGGTAATCACCTTCTCAGAGTCTAGAAGCCAATCTGGGAGAAGTGTAGAGGACAAGAATGTGTGTGAGCCCCAGAAAGCTCCAAGACCAGAGCTATGCCAAGCTGATGACGCTGCTCTTTATTTACATGCAGTCATGTGTGTTATGCAAAGAGATCTGCTGAGAAATAAAGGGTGGTCTGAAAAAAGTGAATCATTACTTGTCCACTACAGCAGGTCACAGGGGATTTAACATTCAAGTGTGTTATTTTGGGCTTTAAATGCTTTAGTGCGCCATACTTTTTTCCTAAAGTTTCTTCTGCCTTACTTTTATATAAAAACACTGTTCTAATAGAAGGTGCATTATTATTAAAATTATGTTCTCTACACACACACACAAAGCCCCTAATAAACAAATAAAAAGAAAATAAAAGCACCTCTGTCTATTACTGCTCTTATAAACATGAGTTCGGAGCCATCCATGTGTTATAATGCAATTTATAAGAGTAAAATTAGCAGTCAATGTGTAATTTCAAGTGAAATGAACACTGATATTATATTTCTCAGGAGGTACTGCATTGTGGGAGAACTACCTTCATTAAGCCATTGTTAAAAAAGAAATTCCACTTAGATGGATCTGTCCCTAAAAAATGTTCAGTGCACACAATCAATATGAGGTAATGACATCTATCACTTGCCCTGAAAGGAGCAAATGAGAACAACTATCCATTATATTGTGCATTAAATTGTATAATTGCTTTTCTGTTTTTGGTCACTGGCTATTTAGTGCAGAACCAAGTTGTACCAAATAAATGTATATCAACTATGGAGTGTTATGTGGCTCTAATTTTCCAGATAGTTTTTAAATGTGCATTAAGCTGACAGAGTTTAAACCCTGAAGACAATGACTGGGCTGTGGGCCAGAAAGACAGGAGAAGAGCCTTCAGTGGGCCTATTAAAGTGTCAAGATGGGAATGAAAGAGTGCTAAATCGGGGCGGTTAATCTAAACCACACGCTCCCAATGCGCTAGCCAACATTCCACGAGAATGGCGATGACACCTGTGTGACTATTAATGTCCTCGGGTGATTTTGATATAATGTTGCATTGTTTTAACAGACTTCCATATTAATGACAAAGATATTTAAAAATAAAAGAGAATGCAGATCTAATGACTAACCTACACTGTTGGCTTATGTAAAGGCTTTACTCTTGTGATCAAAAATTTGCAGGTTCACATCACAGAAGAACGTGTTTGGTACCCCAGAGAAGTTTGTCTTTTTTCTGCAGGTATTGTTTTAAACTGCCAAAAAATGTAGACATAGGTACATGTGTATGATACATATAGTAAGTCAGCCTGCATAAGTTACACGAAATGTCAGTAACCAATCTTCATTGCTAGCCTGGATTTGGTCTGATGCACCGAGCACCTAAAACACCCAATTAATAACACTCAAAAGATCATTTTGACAAAGATTTTAATCTTTTTTTTTATTAGAACTGCTCTGCAAATCTAACGCATATTTAAAGTGGAAAAGATAAGTGAAAGACAGGCGTGACTGATCTAATAGTATGGGTACAAGTGAAGTTTTGGATTAAAGCTAGAACTTCTGCTAACTTCAGGTATTAAGTGTACGTTGGTATTTATGTATATATGAATTTTTCACTAATTAATGGCATATAGAAATTTCAACACCACGGATAAAATTGCAGCAATTTTACAAAATGACAATCTGCACAAAAACACTGCAAATTGACCCAAAATGTTCTTTTTAGTATTTATTCATATGGCACACTTATCTGTGCTGACAAGTGAAAATTGATTTAAGAAAATGGTAATAAAGAACCCTGAAAAGGAATGAACAGTAGCTGAAGGAGCAGGAGAAATGGGGAATAAGTGCAATTTCTGCATTCAGTAGAGGGCTGGGCAAAACCGCAACCTGGCCTTCATCCTGGAGATCAACAGGGTATGTAGACTTTTGTTTAAGGAAGCAAGGTACCACCCACACTTGATAAAAGCAGATAAGTGTTTTGTGGAAAATATGAAAGTTAGCTGCAAGCACAACACAGCATCCTATATAAAAGGCTTAGCAGTGTTATTATGCATATGTAGGAACAGTAAAGTCAGCAGTTTAAAGTATAAAGACTAAGCTGATATAATGAAAACCTACTCCCCTCTCTAGGGCTGTTTGCCGTGTGAATGTGAGGAAGTTCTGACACAATCCGTGGTATCAACCGTTCTCCTTCACCGTCCTTTAAGAGAATTCTGTGTCACTAAGAAGTCATCAAAATTCCGATGGCCTCTCCTCCACACTAGCTTTAACATTATTATTGATTTCCTGAGGTTATACTCATTTAACACACAGATAAGGAAATAGGAATTAATTCTATTTTTTTCTTCCTAGGAGCAAACCCAATACTCTCAAGGAAATTGTATGCGGTATTTCAGTTTAAGGGTGTAAAAGGACATAAAAAAGCAAGTGTTTAAAGGCAGGCTTAGTAATGAATAGATACTGCTGTTCATATCTCAATTCCAGCATGGAAACATTTTTAATAGCATTTAGAATGTTCAGGGAGGATTAATGAATCCTTTTTCAATTGACCACAACAGTGGCGTATATATCAGAATATTTTAATAATAGTATTTTTAAAAAATCTGAGCAAAACCATTGATGTAATAATACAAGAACATAACTACTGTTCCTATTTTCAACTACAATTCTGCCTGGTATGAGCACAGAAAAAAACTCTAGATTTATTTTAATAACATTTTAGTTTAATGAAAGAATTACCTGAAAATATCACAGGTTTCAGTATAAAGTCCCTCAGCATAATATGCATACAGTGTGGATGAGGTGGGACATGTACTTGAATAAAAAAAATGAGAGAGACAAAGGGTGGGACGAGATCCACATACAGTGTGTATCAGAGGAAACACATCTTCTTTTAACCAGCACCACTACTACCCACTCTCAGAGAATCAAACATTTCCATAAACACTTTCACAACACTTACCTTCTTCTTCGACTTGAAGACATTACAGCGGAAAACATTACTCTGCCCATCTCTTGCTATATAGCTGAAAATTTTTAGGTCCTGGGAGTCATGAGAGACGTAGAATATCCTGTAAATAAAACGTTGATTTTAAGTAGATCATGTTTGCAAAGGGTGAACAACTTGCATACACAAAGATGTATTGGTTCTTGACCCTACATTGTACTAGTATATACCATTGTCTTACAACACATTTAGTACATAATTTTTCTTATATATAACTAAATCCATAATTCAAACAGATTCAAAATCAAAAAGAAAAATGTAGATACTTGTAGAAATACAAAAAATTGAAATTTATGGGTGAAATGGACATCAGAGATCAAACATCTCTTTGAGCCTACATAGGTCTGGCCTCTTGGAATGAATGGTTAAACCACTTATGAGAAAGGGAAGTGAAGTCATGCCTCCAGTTCCCCCAGAGGTGCTGAAAATCTCTGGGACTTTCTGACAGATTATGTGACCTTATGAACATAAAGTTGAGCTCAAGACTCGTAATCTTGTTTTCATCAAAAAAGGCAAGATGGAAGGAGTCAAATAGTTGGCAAGAGATTTGTATTTAGCATTAAAATTCATATTCCAACAAGACAATAATCCAAAATATAGAGAGTAATTTGTCAGTATTGTGGAACAGTCCCAGCAACTGTATTACGTGAAAACTCCTGTCCCTTACAATTTTTGTTTAACTTTGCATTGATGAATGGGCAACATTACACAATGTAATTGTGAAAAAGTCAATACAGTGAGGAAAGGTTCTATTTGTCAAAGGACTAGCTACAATGTACTGGCTTCTTATGATCAGTGAACAGTCACTATATCTATACACCAGTAACTGATTTCTAGAAAAGGCTAGAATACTGTGAACTTGAATACTGAAAAGCCATTCCCTTAGTTTCTTATGAGGAATATGGATTTTTACCAGGTTCATCTGAAAAAGCCCAACTAACTTCACCAAATCCTGTTAAAAACACTAAAATACCTATTTCAGCATAATAAACAACTCTTTAAAAACCAATTAACCAATTACCAAACATGAGGTAATTAACATGGATTTGTGTGGTTATATAGTTACTTTTTTATTTAGTACAATACATTGTTTTGTTCCTTATTACATAGTAATACCAAATAATATTTGTTATTTGTCAAATTTATGTAAAAAAGAAAACCACACACACACACACACACACACACACACACACACAAAACAGTACTATTAACCTCCTTAAGTCAGCTGTTACTGGGGATACTGACTGAACAGAAGGAATAGAATCATGAAAGTGCAAAGTGCATTTGAACATGGGGCACACAAGGATGAGAAGACTGAGAAGGCAGATGCTGGGCAGAGTGCTGCCACTTAGCTCCACACTTGTACTCGTACCAATTTTGATTATTTATCTGATTTGATCTGGTTGCTCTTGGATGGTGCCTGATGGGACTTCTGGACTCAGACACAGTTAAGACTACAGTTAATATGTGCCACTATAAGCTTGAATACCAGGGTATAGATGTATTCTGGAATGTTCTAGTGATGGACCTGACTTGGAGGATGGGGGCGATTAATATTGTAAACATAAACAATTTTTAAAGAGTAAGGAGAAAATGAAGCCTTGCTCAACATACCATCATAAACAAAAACGTTCAGGTAGTGAGAAATGCATTTTTTCCCAGCCAACTATTTCTTCCATCAACCAGAGGAAAACCACTAGGGCTGAATAACATTTTCTTGGTTTTATTTGTGGCAGTTTCTAACTCTCTGACCCTTGCATGGTTAGCTGAAGAAACCATTGAAACAGAAGTACTCTTTTAACAGTGAATGATAATGGGGAGTATTTTTTTGGTGGACAACCAAGTCAGACACAATTGATCAAAGTAATTTAGTCTGCCAGGTAACAAGCACCACCAGGAACAATCAAATCTGTGCGCTGATCCAATAAAGTTTAATGTGCACCTTCCTTTCATCAGACTTGTATACAAAAATTGTGAGCCAGGTCCAAAACAACAAAATTGCAGGGCATAAACTGCAATACAGTGGGTTACAGGGAAAGATACTCCACAATTATAAATTAAAAGAAGGTGGGTTTACAGCTTAGAGAATATTAATGCAGAAGAGCTCAAGGGTCAAAGTGAAACAGTAAAAAACTTGGAAAGGTGCAGCTTATTTTGAATCTGCTGCATCTCGGAAGATTAATGTTCCCTTCAGGGTCTTTGTATGATTAAGTGACAAATACAGTGCAAAGTATAAATAATCCACTGAGCGGTCTTGGCGGTCTACAAGGGTACAGAGAACTCCCACAGGGATCAAGACAGACAAAGATCAGCTATTTTTCAGTGGATACATTTTCCTTGTTATTGCAGAACTGTGTTCTGCAGCATTCAGGGTGACACCAGGACTGCACAGGACCCCGGTGGGGAGGTTTGCTTTATTATGGAAAGACAAGAAACAAAATAAATGTCACCAGCAGAATAAGTAAGCAGGTATTGCATCTAGTTAGTAAGCTGCATATTATACAAACTGGTATTACAAACACACCAATATGTTTTTGCTTTAAAAGGTATTGGCGCTGGTTAGCAGACATGTAAGCAGAGTCAGAAAACAGTGCATCTGGTAAATACATCTCTTTATTATAACTCTGGTCCTGTTTTTTAACCCCCCCCCACTTGATCAAGCCCCCCAAGCTTCTCAGTAACAGTCAGTGTTGGTCTAACTTCTTGTACACAACTATCCACAGTGCTTATGCAGCAGAATACTGCTATATGTATCTGCTTTTACAGCTGGCCTTTTTTTAAACAGTTATCATGGTCATTGTCATAATGGACTTAAGCTACCTAAGCTATTTTCTTAGGTATTATCTAAGTTATTTCTGTAAGATCAAAGTTAAAAATCTCTGCAATAAACTTCAAACGATACTCTGAATACATTAATGATGGAAAAGTAAATATTTTTGTTATTAAGAACACATGTAAATGTTAATGTTAGTTATTTTGTATTTTGGGTGAGTTATGATTTCCCCATTTTTAATTAATGTTAACAAATGTATTTTTTTTTTACAATGAAAATAATGAACATTAGGTCATAGCAACATACAGGCATACAGCGATAGGGAAAGACAGAGATTGCATGCCCATCTATATACAGCAAGGGGGTTAAGGGTCATGGTTACAGTGTGTCACAGGTATGATCATACAAGAGTCTAATGAGTTCCAGAAGGGTGTCTGTACTTTCCAAAACTGCTTTGAATTCTTGTGTAGGTCAAATATCAATTTTCAAGAGGGAGGAAAAGAAACACCTCAGACATCCACGTATTTATAGAGGCAACATTTATAGAACTACATTTCATGAACTTCCAAGAAAGAAAATTTGGGCTGTGATTTAACAGCAAAATAGATGGGGACAAATCAAACTTTGTACCAAAGGTCTTCTGAATGGTTGAGTGAACTCCCTTCCAGTAAGCTTGTGTCTTATCACAGTCCCAGAAGAGATATAGCAAAGTGCTAACAACAGCTTTACACTTAAAACACATCAGCAATATTGCCAGAAACATCCTATAAAGGCACAGTGGGGAAAGGTAAATTCTGTGAATGAGCTTGAAGTTTTACTCCTGGATGCCTAGGGAAGTGCATGCTGGGAAAATTTTTGTAAATATAGCTGACTATTCACAATCACTGAAAGACACATGAAAGTTGTGTTTCTAATGTCTCCCTCAAAGCATCACAGGAATTACCAATACTTGATAAAAAAGAATAAAACGCAGAAATCAAGCCTCTGAATTGTTCACTGGAATGAGTTGTTTCCCCACATCAGTTAATTCTGTCTGAAGTCTGTTCTCTTTGTCTGAGGTTGTAATGTAATGGTTGCAGATATAAAATATGTCTGTGCTCGGCAGACCAAATTTAATTCATAGATGTTCAAAGCAAATCATTCTTTGGTCTGAAAATCAATGCAACTTGTCACCAAACCTTTAGACAACCATTGTGGGAGTCCAATTTGAGTGATGCTTGTGGGAAAATCTGGGCTGAGAACAACAGGAGACTAAAGAATAAGACTATAGAGAATCCCCAGGTATCGCTTAACATTTGTCAAGATTAAAAAGTATAGCAAGGTATAGCAAGCAGGGTAAAATATTCATTCTGATAGTCAGATGATGAAATAAAAAGAGGTCCATCCAGCCAGGGTCTCTAAACTTTTTGATTACCAGAGAGTAGTTGATCTCCATCAGGTCTATGTGACCAAGGATGATAAAAATTCCTGCATCTCCCTTATCTGAGGTTTCGCTTTCTCTGGTTTCAGTTACTTGCAGTCACCCTTGGTCCAAAAACATTAAATGGAAAATTCCTGGGGGGGGCACTTCATAAGTTTTAAATTGCACACCGTTCTGAGTTGCATGATGAAATCTTGCGCCATCCCGCCTGGGATGTGAATCATCCCTTTGTCCAGCGTATCCACGCCGTATGCACTACCTGTTTTTTTTCTTAGTCACTTAAAAAAAAAAAACATACTATATATTGGGTTCGGTACTAACTGCGGTTTCAGGCATCGGCTGGGAGTCTTGGAACATATCCCCTGCGGATAAGGGGGGACTACTGTACTTCAATACCAAGTTTTCAGTTTTGAAGAGGAAAAATCCATTGCATACAGGAGGAATATTCAGTTGTAAGGCCAAAGACTTAGACAGATTGATTTTATAACCTGAACATTTACTATAGTCAGATAGAGTCTTTAGAACTGCTGGGGCTAACATTTCATGGTTACTGAGGTACAGGAGTACGTCACCAGCGTATAGAAAACTGTGGTGGTCTTCTCCTCCTACTCTTACACTTGTATGTCCTTGTTATTTCTGACAGCTCCTGATAATGGTTTGATCAAAAGTGTAAAAAGGAGAGAGGACAACCTTGCCGACAGCATCATCCCAAAGAAAAAACCAATGACAAAAAACCATCTGAGTGAACTTGTGCTAAAGGGTTTGAGTAGAAGAGCTTAATTAAGGAAGATACTGCCCATGTGAAATCTTTCCAAAATTGCAAATAAGCCCCATTCCACTGTATCAAATGCCTTTTTTTTTTTACATCAAATGAAATGTTCAAAATGTTATTATAGATTTCTGCCTTATAGCTTCTGCTTATAAGGAGATGGTTGTAGTAAAACTTACACTAAACAATGGCTGTTGGTCTCACAACTGGCTTTTTATGAACAATGTGGTACTTGAGGTTAACATTCCTGACTATTCTGACATGCTTCCTCTCACAGTACAAAGAACTAGTGATTCCAAATTGACCTTAGTCTGTCAATGTGTCAATAAATATGTATAGCTACCCTGTGAAACACTGTGTATGTACCCTAACACTGCATAGTTCCCTGTCAGGTTTCACTCATGACCCTAACATGGACAAGCCATGACTAAGTGAGTGGACTTGCAAAGACAACCGCCCATATTCACTAGTTCTGCAAGTTACATCATATTCAGTGCAAATCTTCTACTTGTTAACACTTGACAACGGAACTAACAGACATAATATCAAAATAAGAAAATGACTCTGAAGTCAAAGACAAAAGAACTTGAAAAAAACTGCTCCTGAGATTCCTTGACATCAGGATTTTTCAAAACTAAAGCATCATTTCTCTTTTCATCACCAGTCATTTCTTTCTTATGCAAAAGAAACTGTGGCCTGCTGCGTGAATTTCTAATAAATTTCAGAAAATTTGATGTGACAAAAGTTTAATGACTACTCCATTATGGTAATAATCCCTGGCTTGACATTTTATCCAAAGTTTAAATCTTAATTTTTCTTACATTTACAATTTCAGGTAAGTAACATAAAGCACAGATGAATTACAGATGAAATTCCTAAATTAATTCAATGAAACTCAACTGCCCCACAATAAAAAAAAGTATTCAAATATGGAAATTAAATTTTAAAAAGTAACCCTATCATTTAAGATAAAAAAAGATATTATTAAGCAATGTTCACATAATAAAGTATGATCCCAGATCTATTTAAATATTTTTTTCCATTACCTGTCAACGGAATACCTATCAAAGCTTGACAAGCTGATTTGCTCAGACATGCTAAAGGCTGCTGACCAGGTTAAAAAAAAGGAAAAAAATAGACCACCAGCCCATCAATGGACTGTGATGTTGACTACTAATTCATGGATGTAGTGAATGCGCAGCAGATTCACTGGATGAAAAAAGAAATGCATATGCAGATTAAAGTGCGTGCCTTTGATGAACAGTGTGGCCTGAAGGGTGTGTGTTATGCACTACAATGTCTTTCTGCACAGCACTGCTAGTGAAGCACAAGATGATGCTAGCCGGCATGACTTGCTGTGGGAAATCGCAGGTGTACATAACTGCGGACAGGGTGTGCCTTCGACAGACATAAGTACAATTCCTGTTGCTGAGTCAGCAGCCTTCCTGTCCAGCCCAGAGCACTGAGATGTGTTTGTGGGGAAGAGATGATGCATCACAGCAGTTAAGAAATTCTCTCTCCTGTTAATTCATCAACAGCATCAAACACACACAAAAAATACTCAGTCAATACTACTGCAGAAATGCAATAAGGCTTACTGTACTAAGTAACAAATATAGAATGAAAATTAATTTGAAATAAAAATATGAAAGAACTTTACAAATTTTTAATATAGCAGTGAGCTACCTTAGAAAATTTAAGATGAAGTGCAAACATTAAATGCAAATTCAAAAAACCCTGAAATGAGAATTTTAACAAAACAGCTCCAGTGAACTGCTAGGCTGACTGATTGGTGGAGGGACACAGTAGGCCATGCAAGTCATATGGCCTACTGAGCTGCACATGTGCACTTAGCTTTGGCTCTGACTCAAGGTGAGTGGAAGTTGCGTGATTCTCAATCCGAGGAAATTGCGTGGAAGAAGGCAATGGTAAATAACTTCTGTACCCTCATTCACCATGAAAATGACACAAGCAGTCACTGAGAGTCAAATTCAAATTGATGGACCCTTTCCCCTTAACTACCTACTTTTAGGAGAATATTTTAATTCATAAACACAAACAAAGTTAGAGAGACAGTAGGGGAGGGGGGACTATTGATTTTGATCATCTCAGCAGTCCAAAAAAATATACTGCAAGTCAAGATAATATTTTATAATAAAAGCAAACACATTCTGTTTGGAATACAAATACCTGAAATGCATTTTATTTCAAGTGAGTGCTTAGTTAAAACAAATCATGGATCATCATCTCATCTCTTCTTGCTCAGAGTGAATCAAAGTGGGTAAATGTACAGTGGACTAGGAACTGTATGGCTTCATAAAAACAAAGACCCCTACTTTTCGACACTATTATTCTTACCGTTTCTGGTGAATTATTAATTTTGCTTATCCCTGTCCTTTCTCCTCAGGGGCCTCTGTATGTTCAGGTAAATGATGAAGTCATTATGGGTGCTATAATAGCACATTTGAAACTGAATTAGGAAGGAAGACATCATAAATGAGCTTGTTTATGTAAAGAGCATATGGCCTTTGAGATGATAACGTGTTAAAAAAATCTTTTGAGTCAGTTCTACATGGAGAGGGACTGGCTTTGGAGCTACAAAAGCGAGATTCTCCTTACAGTAGGCATATGATGTGGCTGAGTCCTCCCTTTCATTTGGATGGCCTCATTTAAAACTGACAGCAGTTCTGGTTGGAGTGCCAGTCTCCCTATACAATCTATTTGTCACACCAGACAGGGTATTTTCCAGCTAAAAGCCGTGCAGCCTTTTGAAGGCAGCTATATTAAAACTCCACCTCCAGCTGAGCTAGTACTTATCAGGTCACACAGACTGGACCAGAGCTGCCTTCTTCTTGCTTTGAGATGTTTAAAGGAAATACGTGGGATAATGACACACTTCGGGGTCTCCTAAAGAATATTTCACGCTGGAGGCCGAGCCGTCAGCAGCCTCGTTCCTTGTCCGCAAACATAAATCCAACAAATCCCTGTCCAAAGCGTCACAGTGCTGATTTTGCCATCTGCTGTGCAGGACAGCCCCACTGCAATTGCATGCAAGCAGCAGTCCCACAGAAGGCAATCATTACCAGTATCTCCTATAGTTCTATGATAATATTTGAGCATTTTTCACTGACTTCAGGCTGGGGCTAACATTTAGTAGGCAAAAGCAAGCAATGAATTAAACAAGAAAAGAGAAAAACAACAAACAAAAAATCTTGTACAAATACAAAAATGCTTCTGGGGTTTAAATGTATCTAGCTTTTATGGAACATTAGTTTAAAAATACATACCTATATAAATAAAAAGAAGCATCATGTCAACTATCATTTATTTTACATTACATGAGTGACACTTCTCTAAAGTGACATAGTGATTTACCCATTTACATAGCTGGGTGATTTTTACTGGAGGAGGTTTTGGTATTAGAGCTCACGGCAAGGTACCTACAGCAGAATTTGAACCTGGGTCTACTGAGTTGAAGGCAATAGTTGTAACCACTACACCACTTGCTGCCCTGCTCAAAGAGCAAACAAGCATCACAGGTTACTTTTCTCATATATCAAAGGAAGGAATAACCCGTTTTATTGCCCACTGCATCATATATATCACTGGAAAACAGGAAAATTAGCAGGCAGTTGACTTTTTCTGTATACAACTAGCACTGTTTGGTAGATTTCGACTTTTTTAACCCGTGTGTCAGCAGTTTTCTTGAACAGCTCTGCTACACAAGCTCATTTGGCTGATGAAGACCCTGGAGAACAAAATCAGAGATGCACCAAAGTCATCTGACAGCTCCTTCTTCACTCTAATTTACTTGAGAAGGATTTACATAAACATTTTCATATACAATAAAGCATTTTCATTTCACAGAAATGTATAGAATCATCGAACTGTCCGTCATATGTACCCAATTATGATGCACTTTTATGACTGTACTATTTCTGGACTGCATTCACTAAATATATCTTTTAGTGACCACACTCATAAGTACTTTCTGAACTGGGCCTTTTCTTGAAAAGTTTATTGAGTCTGTGCATTTCGCCAGCATTAAAAATCACACTGGTGACAATGGTCTTGCAGAACATGTGGATGATATTGCTGCATGTTAAAGGACCTTATCCATCTAAGAAAGGAGAGCCTGCGCTGTCTTTTCTTATACAGCGCATCTGTGTTGTGAAACCAGTCCAGTTTGTTATTGATGTGGACACCCAAGTACTTGCAGAATTGGACCATCTCCAGATCTGCACCCTCAGTAGTAATTGGGTGCAAAGGTTCCTTTACATGGCAAAGATCAACCACAAGATCCTTTGCTAAAAACAGGGCACTTAAAGCCATAATTAAGTTATTAAGTTTCTTCTCTATACTTGCAATCCTGTAACCAGATTCGCAGCATCAGTTCAGGTCCACCTGGTTTTTAGAACATAACTCTTTCCAGTCTTTGCCTGAGACTGCTTCACATGGCTACATAACAAATGACACAAGAGAAATTACTTAAAGACAAGCAATGTGAAATGATATGTATATAAAGATTAATGGTAAACAACTGGGAAATTGAATAAAGAAAACTGAAAACTGAGAGAGACACCAGAGGGAAGAATCGCTAAATCTCCGGGGCCCAAGGTCACAGAGGTTGCCTGACTCCACCCTACGCAGATGCAAGCAAACAGAAGGCACAAGGGTATCAACTGATTCATGGTCAGATGAAAGACACACAGAGGCTGTGTCAGGCACCTATCGACAACCTCCTGATGACTGTAGTGAGAGCCTGACAAAGGTATCAGTTTAAGTGTGCTTACCTCAGACACCACTGTTTCCTAGTAGAAACTAAAGCTGGTCACACTAGTCTGGTACGGTTTCATATCAGTCAAAATTTTACAATACTGAGACAACATTTAGAGTAATGTATCTTTATGGAAAAGAGTTTTAAGAGTACAGTAATCAAGCTAGAATGGTCCATTTCCTATATTATACTGTGTTATTTAACTATTTAATTGTGTCGACACCATGACAAGTACCTGCTTTGGTGTGAATGAATTTTACTTGGCCTTCTTGCGCTAATAATACTTCATTGACCTTCAACAGGGAAATCAGAAAATGTTCCGTTTTTTCAGCATTACAGGTTTTAATCACCCTCTGGAAATTTCTAGAAGTCTCTATGACAATATTTGCCAATAGTATACACACCTTCAGAAACAGAAGATGATTCATAAGATATATAGCAATACGAAACTTTCCTGAAGGTGAAGTAATGGCCACCTGCAGCAAGTGCTCTGTTGTGAAGCGGATGCTGTTGAAAAGAAAACTGCACTCTTCACACTTTTCTCTGCACAGCTTACTGAAAAAATGGGCGCTGTCATTAAAGGGCCTTATGCGCTGGAAATCACTGTCTGACTACCGTGGGATGAAGGTAATGTCTTGTTCTACTGAATTAAGGATTCTTCAGCTTTTCAGAGTGTGCTATGTGCAATTTTTGTACGGTGCAAAGACACTGAGCAGCCGTGGTGATCTACTGTTTCTTTGATGTGGTGTCCACTAAGCCCAAACTTGTCATCATAAATAGGAGGGGTCAACCTCCACACAGAAAGTGTTTCACAACAAAAAGAGCTGTCCACAGGTTAGGTGTGAGGAGTGGCTGACTGGAACAGTGCATTTATTTGTTTGTTAATCACATGGGCTTTGAAAGCAGGAACAGGAATTATGTCCTTTTTTGTTAACATCAAAGCCATTACACTGTTCACACACAGACAAAATCCCCATAAGTACTTCCTAGTTGTGCTGGTTTCTCATTGAACGTACTGTTGTCAAAACTCAGTACTGAGAAAATTTACAAACGCTAATCCAGACAAAATTCAGCCCATGACTTCACAGTCTGAAAATATTTCCAAGCTTATCGAAAAAAGAGGGCATGAGGAAAAAAGAAGCTAATAACTAAAGTTTGGTGGAAAGCTGATTTTATGCCTTTTATTTAAGGCTCCAACATGCAGCCATCCGCTAATAAAAAAGGTATTATCATTATTTACAACCACATTTTGAAAGAAGCCTTATTTTCCTTACATATTAAAGTAAACACAGCAGAATGAGTGTTAATGGACTATGAAGGTGGTCTCCCATTTATCCAGTGCTTACAGCAGATGAATTTGTTACTGTGTACACACACAGAGAAACAGACCGAGGGGGTGAACATCAGGGGATCAGAAAACAAATATGAGCGCTGCATTCGTTGAACAATAAAAGTAAATGCATATATGATCTCTTCGAGCTGCATGTATACATGGAAAATGTGTACAATCAACCTTCCAAGCCAACATTTCAGCGGAAAATTCACAGACTGAGAATACAGACCATAAATAATTTCACCAAATGAAATCAGATATATGATCATCTACTCTAATGTGAACTTCAGAACACGAATAAAGGGGGTATTTGTGCAATGTATGCAACTCCAATGAGAAGGAAGGGGGTTCTTCAACCACTTTAGTGTTTGCAATTGTGTTCTGGTCAATAAGCGCATCTGGAGAACATACACGTGTAAACAGTGCGGAAACAGAGACAATAAAACAGTCATTGCAATTCAGGATTGAAGGAATTAATCAAGAAATAGTCAATCAATCCATTCATCAGCAAAACTATTAATTCTCATCAGAAATCAAGATCTGTAATATTCACTGTGGAGCTTCATAAGGGCCTCCAACATAAAACAGCCATATAGATTCTGTGAAAATGTACAGTACTGTTCTGGTTGCAAAACCTGGCTATAATAGCCAATGTTGAAAATTCCCTTTTCATTCAATGACAATTAACTTCATGCAGGAATAAATTAAAGTAGGGCAGGTAACTGCAAAGTGCACCATTTTCACCTTGTTAGTTTTTCACGGTTTTACTAACAATTTATTTGAACACTAAGTGACCTCAGTTGATGTGTAGAGGTGACCCTCAGTGAGATCACTTAAAAGTGTGTTGACAACTTGTATTTGCAATAGGGTTCAGCAGCATCCCATTTAATAACTGCTACTAACACGTCCTGATTCCACACGGCTGGTTATGTATTTCCTAGAGATGGCAACTAAATAGTTGGGTACTGTTGATGGTCTCTAAATATGCTAGCCATTTATAGTTTTATAGCTTTTTTCTGAATGTGACTCTTAAGACAAATGTTGTCAAATGCGAAAAGAGATTAATTTCCTTCTGAAAAAAGTGCTCTAAAACATCCTTCATCTTCTGAATCCCCACACCAGCTATCGGGAGAATGGAAAGGAGATTGCCGTATGGTAGCTGCCCAGATGTCCGATGACTTGGCCGTTTCCTTCATTTGACTCATTAACAGGCAGTCTGTCTCCAGTGTTCCTCATCTTTTTTTTTTTATTTTTATTTTTTAAAGAATTTATTCTTTCTCACAATCCCTAGGTCTCTCATCTGAGAAACACAACTGTAAAACTCCTTTGTTGTTCATATTACTATCAGAGCTGAAAGATTTCAAGAAAAAAGTTTCTCAGCACTAGCAGAAGCTATGGCATTTCATTAATTACTCTGGTGATCGGATAACGTCTATTAAAACAGCAAGGTTTTAATGTTTTATCAGCAACGTCAAATTTTTCATAAGCGTTCAAATATACAATTTACAAAATCCACAAGGCAAAAATGTGTAGTGTTAATATGACAGAGACAGTACAGAATGATAAACTCCTTGTTAAAGTTTTGTAATTACAATACAAATCCTGTAGGGAAAAATAAAACTGCATGTGAACTTAAAAATGTGAAAAGCCATGTGAATTTAATTTTACATTTGGCCAGACAAATAATAAATATGCATTACTAAAATAGCACAATTACAAGAAAACAATGAACTGAAGTTAAAAAAGGCAATGTAAATGAACAGTCCCCACTTGCTCAGGGCACCCTTTTCAAGCCAGCTCAGTAAAGTATAGTACAAATAGAGAGGAATAATCACGATTTTCTTTCTCCTGGGCAAACCTTGTGAGGCTTTGTCTTACATTTCACATTGTGAGACCTTACTGTTTTGGAAAAGGGGCAAAAAATATTTTAATGGATAGAATGGCACATCGATTTTTTTTTATTTGTAAAGTGCATGGCAGTATAACTTTATTCAGCTTTAGGGAGTTTGGCAGGACTAATTTGTATACCACATTGAATATACATAATGCACACTGAGTTCAAAATTCAAAAACTGAATTGGCTGACATGAACTTCCCCTGTGAGATAAGGCCTGAGTCAATGGATCTGCTGGCCTTCTGCTGAGATACATCTGCCTAAAGAGATTGATTAAGCTTTTTTTTTTAAAAAAAAAAAAACAAAAACAAAAGAAATGCTAGAAATGCCTCTCAGTCCTACAGACATGCATAATACAAGGCAGGTGAAATGACAGGCCCTACCTGTAAATTGGGTCCTGCATCAACATCATCTTGCTCTCATCCCATGTCCATTCTTTTTTCTGGGGACACCAATAATAACAAAAAGACATTACACTCTTTTCTTCATCAAAGCATGTAAGTATTTATTTTTGGGAATTAAGAAAATAGATAAGATCGCTTCTTGATAGTATATAATAGCCAGCTAAACATAACAGCTACAAATGGTACACTATCTATACACTAATATCCAATTCAATTTTCATCTAATTCATTTTAATTTGCCTGTGAAAAGTATCTTAAGTGATACAACTAAATTTTGAGCTGATGGACCTGAAGATGTTAATTCTAAGCCTTAATCAAATCCTACCTGAGCTGCTAAACTGGCATGATGATGCTTTCAATGCTTGACTACATTTGAGCAAATGACAGAACATAAATGTTAACAGGACAGCATTTAGAATGATTTTTTCTATTGATTTCTAGGTTTTTCCTGCTATGTTATTTATGTACACAAGCATTAATTCTCAAATGAAAACCCAAAAGCCATTCCAGTAGTAATTGGTGGTACAGATTGCCAACAGCCCCACAGACAAAGCTAATAAAACGATTAATTCACTAATGTTGATACCGTGCAAAGAAAGGGGCATAATGTCCTTTATGTGCAAACTATGACTTTGCCTGATAAACACAAACCTCTAAAGGGTTGGTTTAATAAAGCTAAGCCAGATTAGTCCACATGCAGTTTTCTCCCAGGGTCTAATGAAATATGCCAGTCCTTTGGGGAAAAGCAGCATTTAAATCAATTAAACAGAACCTGGAATTAATTTCAATAAAAAACTACAGAGCTGTTCTGTAAACAACATTAAACTCCTGCTATCTTATGTATTATTCAGAGTTCCAATTCTGGCATATTGTGTGATTGTTCAATATTTCTACAGTGGTTAGTTAATTATAGTCTGCTTCCTGGCCATCTTCCAAGTCTGCTGCTAGTCTTCCTCTTTGATCAGTGAAACAAATTTCTGGATTTAAAAAATCCATTCATACTGCAAACCAGATTGCAGGCAACATGAAAACCAAGACTGCATGAAGCCAGTATAACAGATAGCAAGGGATGCGTCTGGTGCTGGACGATGTAATCCTTCCAGCTGCTTGTCTCCCCTTTTGTAATTACTACTTAGGGCTGTAGAAGATTTTTTTACATGGACTATGTCATTTAAAAAATGCTTACATAAGATCTGTTCCAGCTATTATAAAACAAATATAGGCCACAATCTCTGTGGCCTTTTTGAAAAACTCCGGAAGAGAAAAATGAACCATTTCTGTCAAAATGAATAGGGAAAAGCTTGCTGAAAGCACTTTTTTGTGCTGCTATGATGGAACGGCATCATTCCGGCCAGCTGGAGGTTAATAACACAATTACTGCATGCAACTGAGTCTGTCAAGTTTCTCCTTTTTGTTACTAATTCTTGATGGTCTAAACAAAGGTTGCAGTGTCTCTTAATGTAGGACAATGTTTCCAGGGGCAGACATCTGCCAACTTTAATCATTGTAAAACTCCTCCAATAAGCTGCACAAAATTGTGATATGTACTAAGTCATATAGTTGACCTGATCAAGTGTTGGATCACTAGTTACAAGTCAATGAAGATGAAAATCATGGACGCGCGAATCACCTTTTTCTTTTTTCTCAGGACAACTTTCACTCCATCCACTGACACAGTGATGTTGACCTTCTTCTTTTTGATGTTCTTCACTTTGAATTCATACTGAGAAAGAAGGGAAAAACAGTGAGCAAAACACTTTGGTCATTACAGAGCCACAGAACTGCATAAAGACCTGGTCAGAAACCATCAGCATGAGGGTGGGGGTGGGGTTCACCTTTACTCTGGTGATTGGATACACAAGGTACTCATTAATGTGGATAACATTGTGCCCAGCTCTGCTACCACAGTCACAAGTATATAATCAGATGAAACAGTGACACTGGAATCACCAACACCACCCACGCACCCAGGACCATAACAACCACCAGTATGTATACCACACTATATCTACTGTTGGTTTTATGCTGATAAGGAGAATATTTGTTAAACAGTGAGTTATAGCGATTCTCAGGAAGTTACTTCAACCATCTGTACCACACATCATTTCAATTATAGCTTCAACATAAACCAATCAGAAAAAGAGTAAGAAATTGTGTGACTGTAGAAACAGTACCATCAGTATAGTCAATAAGATCTATCCAACCATCCATTATTCATAATCACTTATTCTAGTCAGGGGCGCCGCAGTCCAGAGTCCATCCTGGAAGCACTGGACACAACACTATGAAACTACAACCTAGATGGGGTGTTAGTCCAGTGCAGGGCGGCCACATGTTCACATTCACTCACAGGGAATATAGTATAGCGTATAATATGTAAATATAATGTACGTAAGTGTAGTGCCCAATTAACCTGGAATGCATTTCTTTGGACTGTATGAGAAAACCAGTGCACCCAGTTGAAACCCACGGAAATAAAGGGAGAGCATGCAAACACAGACTGATCTGGATTCAAACCCATATCTGAACAGTCCAGGCGCTATGAGGCAGCACTAATCGACTAAACTGAACTGTGCCACCTTCTTGCCCACATTCGATAACATCTATTAAAAAAACCCAAATCCTGGCTGTGAAAAAATATTTTGTAGGTATAACAAGGTACTCCATGTTTTCTGTGCATTCAAGAAGTGTCAACAGAGCTGCGTCGTACAGGAGCTCTGGGAGCGACGTTGTACTTCCACCACAGACCACAGCAGCCAGTGACGTGAAGGCCTGAGTGAGAGTGCAGCAAAGCTGCTGTATTGAACTGACATTTCAGACTGAAAGGCTTGACTTGAATCAGCAGGTATGTGAGTTGTGGGCCCACAGATGGAACCGGCAAGCATGAATCTGTCCCATGTGCAACTGGTGAACCTGACACCTGCCAGTGGAAGGAAACAGACCAGTAACCTCCAGAACTTTCAGCTTAATGAAAGCATCATTGGTTTGTTCAGAGGAAGCTTGCAAGGCACACATCAGACAGCAAGCTCCTAACACCTGTGAGGCAAAATTGGAACTGCAAGTTACAAAAAGCCACCCAAGAATGAGCAAATTTGAGCTGAGGAAAAAGTGGTTGGACAAGATTCTCCAGCATTTTTACAGTTCACTCTCCAGCCGCTACCAGCACACTCTTCTAAAATATGTATACAGATGGTATATATGTTTTTGTATAGACACACATATAAAAATCACAAGCCTGACTGTCAGTAGAAAACCACAAAAAAAAAAAAAAAAAAAATCAATATTTGCTACAAGGTTATGTAGCCAATTGTGACTCTACCACAGTGGTACACATTGCGCTTTCACTGGTGTGGCAGCTTAGAATGACAGAGCTGGACTATTACCTTTCCTATCCTCCCACGTTGTGTCAAAATGTCTTCCTGCTGGTTTTGCTCCTAAGATTATTTGGTCATCTGCAATCCACACAGCAGCCCCCCATGCAGCAGCAGGCATCCAGACTGCAGAGTCATTGCTGTGAGCCTCAGTCAGAGGCAGGAGCCTTTAAAGTGGATGACGTCTTCACCTTGGTTCTTAACAAAATCCTCTGTGTGACACCGGGCCAGATTTTGCAGGAAAGTGGCACAGAGTAAATAATCACAGCGTGGAAGAAATAATAGCCAAAAATACCCATTGTTAAAAAGACCATATCCGGCTAATACTCAATTTAAGCAAAGACTCTCACAGGGTCCTCTGTTCCTAGGTGTTCTTGTAAAGTACCAAATATTAAAAATATTTATTTCAAATTCCAATGTTATGTCATGCTGAGTAGGCTTGAGGATAAGGATGAAGGAGGAAGCAAAAAGGAAGTAAAATCTCTTTTTCTGGCAATAGGCCCACTGCAAACAGGCTCTGCTAAATGTAGTCATGCAAAGTTTTGAAGAAGTGTTGAGCCAAACATACTGCATCCCAATAACAGGATTTCTCTGAGAAGATGATCCTCAGGGTCAAAATAAAGCAATTAAAGATGCCTGTAACAATTAGGCAATGAAGAAAAACAAGAAGACAGGTAAAGTTTGTTTTAAGCCGTATGAAAGCAAAGCTCTGCCGAAGTTACTGTGCAAATGTCCAAAGGCGGCTCTGTTAGAAATGCCCTACAGGGAGAAGCAGTTCAATCGCTTAACACGTTCCAGCTTTCATTCCTGCACTCATGAAATTTGTATGGAGAAATGGATTTTAAAAATCTATTACTCCAGCTATAAGGCTGCTGCTGCATTTTTTATCAGTTCATTTCTTAATGATTTTCTCCAAAGACTTGATATCTACTCTAAAAAAACTGACGAGAAGAGACAAAACTATCTTTAATCACAGGAGCTTGAGAATTTTAATTTCAGCTGGTTTCCAAGTGTGACACTTGGAGTACAGCATGATAATGTGGACCCAAAAGCACGTCAACAACATTATACAGATAAAAATTGACAGTAACTTTTCAGGGAGGATTGCTACTCCCGCAAAAATAATATTATCATATTATTATACACATCCTGCTTAATTAAAATGGTTGTATTTTCAGTCCATTCATGAGAATAAAACCATTAAATAATGCGACAACATACCAAACATAATATCTACATCATCATAGAAAAATATAGTAAAGGTTTACATCCTTTGGACTACGATTTCCATGATCAACATGAGTGAAAGGGAGGAGTAATGAAAAAGCTATGAGATTTAATCATTTATAAATAAATATATACGGTAACAAACTGAAGCGTCACCTCAGCTTTCCATATTATTTTACAGCCTTTTAAAATTCTTGAATAGTTGAGTCATCTGGATGTTTACTGCCTGGGGTTTCTGAGCCCGTGATCAGGTCTCCCAAATGGTGCACCAGATAAGACAATGATAATCTTTACAATGATTAATGATTTATTAATGACAAAATATGCATAGAGAAGGACCACACTTAGGGATTCAATTTTGTTTTATCCTTAAGGAGTTTCTTGTAATTTTGGGGTCATGAGCTTTTAAACTGAATTTTTCATATCAATTGTACTTGCTTATAAAAACTGGGATAGGGTGGAGCACTTTCAGAAAACAAGGGCAAGACATATGTAGCATAAACAAACCAGTACAGCAGTGAAAAATTATGCTGCTAAATGTGACATCCTGAAAAACAGAAAAAAACTGAAGTGTAGATGTGAAGTATGTATTTGTATAGGTTTAGAATGAGGGCAATAACGTTCAAACTTCAGCCAAAAACTGAACTATAAAATAGCTGTGCAAAAAACAGACATGTAAATTAAGTCAGGTGTAATCAAACTGAATGTTTCCTGCTATAGTTGTAGATACCAAAAAAGGTTGTGCAATCAATAAGTTTGACAGGTAACAGGTGGAGCCAGCAAACTGAGGACCATTTGCACTATTTCAACTCTTAATAGCTTTTTCACTTAGACACCTCATACAATTTTTCAGGTATAAGGTTCCCACTGTTAATTTAAAAATACTGATAATGCAAAATATTCCCACCATGCCATCTAATCATCTGTGAAAGAGGAACAATGCAATGTTTGTCATCTTCTGACCAATTTCAATTTTATTACCTACACAATCAAAATATAACAGAAGACCTTTGACCTAATTGCAGATTAGGTCATGTAAAAGTTTCAGATAAAAGTATACTATATAAAAATGGATTTTTCACACTTTATTAAATTTGAGCTACATTAAACCACTTTAAAATAAATGAAAATAAAAATTAGATTATTTTGATAAACTGCTATTTAATGAGACCATTGAACCCATTAATCCCATAAACAGGGTTCATCTGATTGTTTACAGACATTCATAAACATAGCACAGTATAAATCGCACGGAAGAGAGTTGAATGAAGTCCTTTGTGCATACCTATACAGTTTTCATGTATTTTATTGCCATCTCCAACAGGCCATACATCATGTGACTGATTTGTGGCAGAAATCAGGCAGACTTGTGTAGTATAAGTTAGCATCAGTCAGTGCTCAGCTAAACTTTGGAACAGGCAAAACAAGTTGGTACTAGGCATGCCACTTCTAGCATCTCCCAAATAACTGTCATCCTGGGCTTTTCATGCACAACAATTTTAAGGCTTCACCGAGAATGGTACAAAAAGTACAAAAATTACAAGTGGATCAGTGGATAAAAACTGCTAATGGATTTGAGGGGTCAAGAGAGAATGGCAAAAATCATACAGAAGGGCCACTACAAGGCAAACCAAATCCGAACTGAACACTGGTGTGAAGAATGTTGCCTCAAAATGCACTACTTATCAGACTTTGTCTCAAATGGATTAAAACAGCCAAAGACTACGTTGAGGCTTGACGCTGTCAGTGAAAAACAAGAAAGTGCAACTCAAGTGGGGAAAGGACCATCAAAACTGGACTGTTGGAGTGGAAAATGTGGCCTGGTCAGATGAATTCATCTTTGTTTTGCATCTTGTTGATAGAAGAATCAGAATTTGGTGTAAGCCATATGAGCCCACGGAGCCTCCTCTTTGATGGGAACAGTACAAGTAGGTGGTGGCAGTGTGATGGTAGGAAGAATATTTTCTTAGCACACATTAGGGCCCCTAATATCCACTGAAGAATGTCTGAATGACACAGCATATCTGAACTTGCTGACCAAGTTCATCTCTTCATGGTTACAGTTTATCTCCACTGCACCAGCTCACAAGGAACATGACGGCCAGATTTTATTGCTTCAGTGGCCTGCACGGTGCTCAGATCTCAAACCTATCAAGAGTTTTTGGGATGAAAGAGGGGGTTTGCAGTAAATTGTGTAGCCACCCAATTTGCAGCATTATGCCCCACAATCATTTCCATATGGTCCAACATTCTGGCACAGCACAGAATGCTAACGGAAGCACAAAATGCTGCAATGTGTACCTAATAAACTGGTAACTCGGCATATATTGACTTGATTCAAGATAAGAGAGAAATGTTGAGTATCAACACTCAACAATGCAAGTTTTATATATATATGTACATATGTGCGTGTGTGTGTCACAGTTATGAATGCAATGATATGAAATGTTAAATACTGTTTGTGATGTCTGTCATTACAGCTCAATCCAATGACAAAGGTGCAGTGTTTCCTGTAAGTTTCCCCTTCTGCAGGATTTTTAAAAAAGACACCTTAACCTGTAACCTTCTACCAGGTGAAAAGAGAAAATTATTCTTAATGTCTCAAAGAAGTCAACAAAAAGTAAGAGTGGATTTGTTTTTCTTAAAGGATTTTTTCTCCCACTGACTAAAGTATTATTCTAATGTTTGTTGTCCATGGATACTGGTCACACTATAGAATTAGGTGTTTCCATAGCAACCCAGGAGTATTGTCCAGATATTCTTCCAAACCATTTATTGAGGCAAGAAATTTATGAACAAATGCAAATTTTGAACCATATTTTTTCCCTCTTAAATAGGTGCTGTAAGAGTAGCAAAACAGGGTGTGCTTAAAAATTACCCCTACTGTATGTGCAAAACAACAAAATATAAAACAAATGTAAAAGATAAATCATGATATTTTATAGAAAACAGTGTCCAAAAAAAAAAAAAAAAAAAATCAACATCCACGGTAGAAAAATCCAACTGATTCTTCACTGTGTGCCTGAGAATACATTTTTGTATTACAGTTATTATGAACTGGATTCAAGCTGGTGGAGAATAAAGAAAGCACTCAAAAAAGGTCCATCTACCTGGTATGCAAGCATCTAGAGGACCAATGTTGACTTACCCTACATATGAACTGCATGTACTTTGTGTTCTTGCTCCAACTTAAACACAAAATGTTCTGAAGGAAAAACTATACTAATAAAGCACAGTGAGTTGCCAATCAATATTGCATTTTCAGATTTGAAATGCTCTATGTCTGACTATAGGGATATTTTGAGCTACCTGAAAAACAGAAGACAAGGCCGAATAAAATATGACCACGCACTTAAAATAAATTAATTAATAAATGATGTAAATGTAAATAACGAAATTAGTGCAGTCTCGACCTTTAATAAAATGTCAGAACCTTCTCAAGTAGTAACAAGACCTCTGGGACAAGGAGCATTTTATCAGCTCATTGTGGGTGCGCTGTTTGTGAAATGCACAGTAAGTTGGTATGAGTAAAACAGGCTCAGAAGGAGATCCAGAAGCCACCTTCTTCTCATTACACTTGAGATGACCTTGCACCCCCTAACCACACCCCACTACATCTGCGTGTCCCCGCCCACCACCAGCCATGAGATCATAAACACATCTGTAGTTACTGAATCTACTGTGAAGTCATAACCACTAAGGATGTGATTACAGATGGACAAGGCTCAGATATTTCAATCTAATAACATGAAAAAGCACATCATTTCCTGCATTGAGAGCAGCCTACCACACAATGACAATTGATGATGACATTATCAGAAAAATGAAACTGACTAAAGGTGCTACATAAGGTGATTCACTTTTATTTGAAGCTTTTCAAACCAAAGTTACAATGAGTATTAAATGAATCACAATCAGTTTCACACCTGAACAAATGGAGACAAAATGTTCCTGTATCACAGTCATACTCTGCACAATACAAAATTTATAACCTTTTAATGAATTAAGTATCAAGTAGTGTGATATTTTAGAATCGGGGCTTGTGACCAAAGGGTTCCAAGTTCACCTCCCAGACATGTACCCTCAAATGTTTCTCTGGTTAACTTTCTTAGAAAACAAGATTTAGCAATGTATATTTCAGAAACAATGGATTTATTACATCAAACTATTGATAACATTTGCTATTTAATGAAGTTGCTTAGATTTTTACAAAAAGTGATGATCATTCTTCATACAATAAATATTGGAACTCAATGTACACATTCAGTGCATTACCACTTCCTTGATTGTTTAACCTGCTAAGTTTTGGGAGACACAAATAACCAGCATCTGTGACCAGATGAGTGCAACCAAATGCTCTTGATTTATGCCTGTTAACAAAAGTATTTCACTTGAGACTATGAAAACAAATGCAGATTAACAGAAGTCCTTGTACCCACAACACGCACCTCTCTGCGGAAAATGGAAATCAACCTCACGTTGTGAGGACAGGACTCGAACAGGATCCGAAGCCTGGCACCACCAACACGAGGGCGCAAATAACACAGGGCAGACAACAAAATATCTCCCTTCAGTGTTTGCAGATACGGATGCACTTGAGAGGTACAAATGACAAAGTGCTGAAAAGGCTCAGCGAAAATTCCACTGGTGGCAGGGTGACATTCCAGTAGCTTCTGTGTTTGCAACCCTCCAGGCATTGCAATGACACATCATTACATTTCCTAAAAATTACTTAAAAAAGGATTCATGTCTATTTCATGTCTATTTGCATGCTAAGCACTAAGTAAAAACCCCATTCCTACACAAGAGCATGGAAAAAAGCCATTCATATATAAAAGAAACATCCTCAGGACATAAAATAGGATTACAAATAAGGCACACAGTACTTTATATCCTGAGTTTTATAAAGCAGTTTTTTTTGGCGTGGTAACGTCAAACCAATGGCTCAATGACAGCTTGAGGCACAGCCACCAAGCACAGTACGTTAAACACACAGGTCCTTCCAATGGGAGTTTGCCTTCATTGATCTAAAACATGTAGCTGGTGATAGGATCTTCTGTGTCTCATAAAACAAATGGTACAAGTGACTCTTTCCATTTTAACAGATACTTTTGTTTTCAAAGGGAAGTAAATGTGGGAAAAAAAACAGGGCCTGAATCATATTTCACAGCTGGAGGACATACAGCTGCAGAAAACACGAGTTTTCTGGTGTGCAAAAGGTATGTAGAGCAGCACAAAGCCACAAGAGTGCCACATTCATGCAGGGTCAGTCACTGGGTGATCCAACAAGACACCTGTTAACACAGGCTCATAAACCTCCAAAGCTGTATACTTTACTTATATAACAGAAAGAAAATTTACACCTGCTTGCAAATGTGCTACAGGGCATGAAGAATTAAAAAAGACACATCTAAATTGTTTTATAGTTGGTGAAATGCTCTACAGTTCATTGCTCTGTGTCACTGTTGAGTTGAATAAAATAAATTGAACCATTGTTATTAAATTTGATTATTTAAACTTATTTTATGGTTTTATTAAATTGATTACATTTTGTCATCCCATTTCCTGATTAATTATATCCTACATTAATATTACATATATTTCTACAGAAGGGAAATGTAAAACTGTTGAAAAATGTTAATGCAGGGCTTGAGTCTTAAGACTGAAAATTCCTTGCAGCTATAATGGTCAATTTACAGAGATGATTTTTTACAAATACAAATGTCTCCTTGCCAGTGTACAGGTATGAGTTGGTGACTTTCAATCCACACAGCACAAAGAGTTCTGCTGCTTTTGTACCCATTATAATCAAATGTCAGGTAAATGTCCAATGACGTCATCTAACATTCAAAATGTCACTTCTCCTTTTAGAATACTTAGAATGCAATTAATTTCTCATGATGCACTGGACATGGTTTATCACTATGTCAGGATCACCACTTATGAACAAGGTCTTCCAAGCTCCCCATGTGTCAGTACAATTGGGCAGATGCTTCCCAACCAATCCTGCAAAAACATCCACCTCTAGGTAGGTATCAGAATCCCATTCAGCTGAACTACAGTACGTAATTCCCAAAGCAAGACGTTCTACCTGCTGTTATTATGGGAGTTTTACTGCTAGGAATCCAAAAGATTTTTTTTTTTTAAAACCAGCAACAGGGCTTGTGCAAAACTTAAAACACTGAGAAGCTTCTCAAAACACTTCTACTTATCTTTTTACTTAATATTTTAAAGGGCATATTTTGGAGCTTCACTTTCAAAACTGCCTTATGGTCAGCAGGTAATTCATTCAAATTGGAAAAATTACTTTATTCTGCAAACTATTAAAATGGAAATTACAAGTTAAAAATGTTTTTAGAGAAATTAACAAGGCAAAGCAAATGTCACCTACGGCACTGCTTATGTGGAAAGTACACAGGAAGCAGCTTTACAGTATGTAATTTATTATCAGTGTGCCAGTGAAATAATAATGATAAGATGTGTTAGGGGAAAAAAAAAAAAAAAAAAACCTGTAGACTCCCTTGTTCCAATATCCAGTCCACAATTCTGCCACTGATCTAACATGTTAAAAAATGAGGTTTTATGCTATTAGTTCAGTGGCAACCACACTTAATCTATGCTGTACTTTTGAAATGGTCCATTTCAACATAATACCATTTATTCAAGAGATAGTTAAACAACATCAAGGTGTTAAGTTTTGTAAACCTGCTATAAATTCAGTATTATTTTGATGGTTACCTTTGGACTAAAAGTATCCAGGTTTAAATACCAGCTCCTGCTGTAGTACCCCTGAGCAACTTTTATCACCATGAAAAAATGGCCCTGCTGTATAAATTGGTAAATCACAATGTAGCTGAGCATTGTAAGTTCTTACAAAAATTGGCAGTTAAATAAGCAAATATAAGTGATAGTGTATTGCTGGTGTTATTACAATAGAGCTGAAAAATGGAACGTATAACAGACTTGCCTTAATCACAGGTTTTCAGTATGGGTCTGATTCAATTTTTAGCAGTTCTGTGATGTGACCAGATTAGCTACATTAAGGTAGAGGGAACTGGTTTGGGGTAGAAAGTGGGTTAAATCCAGATTTAAAGCTAGGTTGCTGTATACTGTAGATCAGTAACATGGCAAAATGTGAAACGCATACTTGTACTTGCACAGCATAACCATATCATGTTTATTTTTTGGTAAAATGAGATTTAAAGAAGTTTAACCTAGATGTCTTTCAGGGTTTTTTTTTTAATTACACTTTGCAGACACATACGTATGATATCCTGTTGTTTTTATTTGGTCTAAAACCAGTGGATCACAACAACCAATTTATTAAATGGCTTTTCTCTAACAATACGATGTCCTTTATCAGGTGAAAGAAGAATGTCTTCACAACAGAGGAGCAGATTAATCAAGTAACATATTTGCAGGGGCCTTATTAGCAAAGCTGGCGTTGCTGTGAAATAAATCCCCCAAGGTCATTTAATAAATGTGGACTGTGGCATTTGCATGCATTAATGTGGCATAGGTGAGCACTTTAGCTCACGGCAGGTTGTCCTTGATGCACAGGCTAGCGATGTAGATCTGAGCCTGAAAGCAAACAGAAGATGGGCTGGGGAAATTAGCCTACGGGAAGGACCCAATCAAGCCTGAATTTCAAGCATCAGAAGAGAATGTATCACCTGCTGACACAGACATTTAAGAGTTATTTCAGCTTAAACATGTCTAACAAAGATTTGATAGTATAACTGCTACTGAAGCTGACAAGACAACAAGTTTGAACTGCATTGGTCACACCTTGCTAAACACTAAAGTTGCTACATTTTTCTCCTGTTTGTAAAGCATGCCTTTAAGAATTTTCTTTTTAAATACCAGACTAAGACTTTTATCCTCCAATATTTTGACTTTCTTTTCATAAACATTTTATTGTTTCCAGTACTACTTGTTGCCTGACCCTCTAGCTGTTTGCCTCATTAGTTCTTAAGTACCTCAAGACATCTTTAAGGGCACTATGCAAAAATATTCTTAATTGAAAACAAAACTGAATTCAGTACAATATTATTCCCTTTCAGTCCTGTTGGCAGTATAATTCTAATGCCCTAGATGGAACACCACAGAATTAAATACATAGTCTAACAGCAAGCTACAAACTGTACAGTCTAACATGGACAAAATGAAATGAATCAGAACAGGTGGAATGAGGATGCACTAAAAAGAAAACTCTGGGGAGGAAGTAATGTACAAGAGGAAAAGCCTTTGCACTTACATATTTTTACTCTTCATACCACATATACATATGAAACAACAAATCAGTGTAGTATATGTATAATCAACTGGATCTTACCCTCTGATGAAAATTATTAGCATCAATCTAAATGATCAATGACCTTGCACCAAGTTTGACAGCATGATTTAATTCTCACAGCTAATAAAAAAGACAGCTGTATGATTAAAAAAGGACCAGATATATGATTTCTTCATAGATAAATTCAAAGCAATGTGTACAAACTTGTCTGTATATCTCTGCATTCTGAAAAGATGGGGCACAGATTATGATTAAAGACTTGTATAACTTGCTGTGAAATGTTAAGACTCTGTGACTAGACACACTATCCCTTTAGGACCAAAATGCACCTACAAGAGGATGGTGCTCTAGTCCCCCCCCCCCCCCCCCCCCCCCCCCCCCCCCCCCCCCCCCCCCCCCCCCCCCCCCNGCACCTACAAGAGGATGGTGCTCTAGTCCCCCCCCCCCCCCGCCCCCCATAGTCCAAACATGTGTTTCAGGTGAAGTGATGACTAAATTGCCCACAGTGTATGCACGTGAGAGAGTAAATAAGTGGGTATGAAAGTCCTGAAATGAACTGCCTTCTGTCCAGGGTGTTTTCTGCTCCACACAATATAGTTCCAGGACAGGCTTTGGAGCACTGTGACTCCACATAAGACAGGATAGTGAATGGATGCAACTAATATGTATTACTAGCTACATTACCCAGGGGTTCCTAGGTTAAAAGCAGAACGTTGGAAAGGAAAAGTTATATTGCACTGCATATCAGCAAATTTTATTACCATTATGTCATTAATGTGTGAGTGATGTATAATTTCTTCATCTCTGAAGCACCCCACCGTGCTGCCCAACAAGATGGAAAACACATTGTGTGTCAGACTGTGCGTGAGAAGGTGTATAAGCATCTGTTGTCCTACTGATAACTTTGCTTGGAACTGCCCAAGTAGCAGAAATCACTAATGTGTGTAGTGCTCTGTGTGGGAACCATTAAGATGAGTTAGTTGGGAACTGCCTGCTAGCACACATCACAAATATGTGTAGCAGCATGTGTGTGTGAGAACCTCAATATCCAGTCTGAAATGGACAAAAAAAAAAAAAAAAAAAAAAGCTAAAATGTATTACCCTTACACTGGTTTAATTTATTGCATCACGCACACTCCCCTTGAAAAGGTTGAACACATACAAATCCATGTAGTTTGTGTTACGTCCTTGGTCTGTCAGTGTTCAGTATTTTTCTGTGCAAGTGTGTGTTTCTTTCCGTCTTCCATCTGCTCTGGAGTCTAATTTGAAGCAGAATGCCATTGACCAGGCAATATTGTTTTTAATTTTTGGGGAGGTGGGGTAGAACAGTGTATTTTTGCTTGTTAGAGTAGTTAAATCAACACTAAAAGGGTAGGGATTTTTTTTTGTTTTGTTGGCCTTGCTCACCCCTGGAAAAAAAGGGCTTCGTTTTTGTGTTGCTTTGATAGAAGAAACCAGAAAAACATATAATCATTGTATAAAGTTTGGAGGATTAGTTTCTTTCTGACTGGGTCAATTCTCTCCAGATTCCCTGTGTTACATTCTAGCCCTAGACTGGAATGTTACACGCTGTGTGAGAGAAAGAATGATAGCGACATGGTTGTATCATTTGCTCAGTGTGAGGTATGCTCACGTATGACACAAGTACGTGATGCATGCGATGTCAGAACGCGTGCTCTTTCCATTCTAAGCCTAATAAATTTAGAATAATATGTCAACTTTACATTTTCATAAGAAATTGAGTACACAAAAACCTCACTTAGGGTACCACTGTGCCAAAATAAGTCTGTGGCTTAAAAAACAAAGCTGTATAAGAAGAACAGACAGTGCTTTATACAGATTTATTTACAATGAATGACACACAAAATGTAAGTTTTTGGAATTCAATGAGTGAGTACAAAGTATAATTGACCAGACTTTTATGAAAAATTAAATTTTTTGTTTTCAGGAAAGTTAGCCACAGTTCTCAGCTATACAAAAAAAAAAAAAAAAAAAAAAAAAAAAAACAAAAAACTATATTAGAAACCTGAATTACNAAAAAAAAAAAAAAAAAACCTAAAACTATATTAGAAACCTGAATTACACTAGACAAAAAGATTTAGGCTCTGAAGTTTGGAAAAATATCACCATTTTAAGAATTAAAATATGCTTAATCTATTAAAATGATGCTCATGACAGGAATTGTTTTTTCTGATTATTTTATTGTAAAACGTTTGCCTATTTTATTGTCTCATGAGCAAAGTCCCAAAGGGTGCCATTGTGGAACATGGGGAGCAGAGCATCTTTTCAGTGAAACAATGTGGGCAGAGGGCTGACAGGTATAAGCATGGTGTTGCCTCAACATGCCAAGACTTTCGCTACCTTTGATTACTTGAGTCTGCAGCTCCTGCTTTTCAGTCACACAGACCCAAGTTAAAGGGTCAAAATCATGTCAATTTTTAAATAGGGAAAATAGGGGGGGAAAAGAATACTTAAAAATCAAACTGTTATAATGAGGTTTAGCTGATCTATTTTATCAATTAAATGAATTATGACAAACTAATTACACTATTACTGAGAACAATCCACTGTTCCAGTATTTTCAGACAGACTTGAAAGAAACTACATTTTTCAAATTTTACATTATAACCAAATTTTACATTTTTCAGCTCTACTGTAACAACACCAGCAATACACTATGACGTATATTTACTCATTTAACTGCCAATTTTTGTAAGAACTTACAATGCTCAGCTACATTGTGATTTACCAATTTATACAGCAGGGCCATTTTTTCATGGTGATAAAAGTTGCTCAGGGGTACTACAGCAAGAGCTGGGATTTAAACCTGGATACTTTTAGTCCAAAGGTAACCATCAAAATACATACTGAATTTATAGTAGGTTTACAAAACTTAACACCTTGATGTCGTTTAAATATCTCTTGAATAAATGGTATTATGTTGAAACTGACCATTTCAAAAGCACAGCATAGATTAAGTGTGGTTACCACTGAACTAATAGCATAAAACCTCATTTTTTAACATGGTAAATCAGTGGCAGAATTGTGGACCAGATAATGGAACAAGGGAGTCTACAGGTTGTTTTATTAATTTTTTTTCCCCCTAACACATCTTACCATTATTATTTCACTGGCACACTGATAATAAATTACATACTGTAAAGCTGCTTCCTGTGTGCTTTCTACATAAGCTCTAAAAGGGCATACTCCAAAGGGTGCATTTTGAAGGAAACAATGGTTATTAATAGTATAGAGAATTACGGCTAATTATGAATGTGAAAGGAAATGCAGTAGGCACGTACACTGCCAGGAACAAACACACTCACTATCTTGGAGTCAATCCATGATCTGAACCATAGATATGGAGGACCTCCATTACAAACACAGTGGCAAATATTTGGCATGGATCTGACTTTAAGCGTCACACCGACAGATTAATGAGGTGCAGCTCTTTACAGTCACACTGTGTTTATGTCAATTATTCCCACCAGTCACAAGGGCACTATTTGCTCAAAGATAGAGACAACCTTTTCTCCAACTTGCTCCCCAAATCTTTCGTTGTTGAGTGAATTTTTTCTGTAAAAAAATTAAACTTGTAAAAATGTTACTTTCTCAATGTTCATACTGGATTCTGGCTGAACTTTCTAACCTGCTCAAGAGAAACCTTTGCCCCAATATTAGAATACTATGAAGAAAGCAGCTTTACTATAGAATAGGGGGCAAAAAATGAGGGGTGCCTGGAACTGATATAATGCTGTAACATTCTGCTCCTTTGAGGACAAAAAAAAAAAAAAAAAAAAAAGTTATGACAGTGGAGATTGAAGAGAATCCCACAAAATTTTGACCCTAACATAATTAAAAACCTAGCCTTGATCAAGAGGTTATCTGCTGCACACGCTGAAAATAAAATTCACAAAGCAGATGCAAACAAAGTTATGCATTGTTAATGGCTGCTGCGTACAAGCCTCAGTCTGACCTTCAGCTTTCCACACTTGAGCATTCTGCACAGAGGCTGACTTTCCTGGAGCAAGAAAAGGCCCCCATCCTATTGACAGACAGTCAGAAGGATAATTCTAGTGTACACCATGCATAGATACAACACAGTATAATGAAAGTCCAAACACATCAGCAAGTGGTCCATATTCATGTGCCATTATTCACAACATAGAAACAAGCCAGTGATGCCTTCAATTCCCACAGAGGGAAGAGGCAAAAGGGTGATTTTAATTAAAAGTGAACGTGTCCTCAGGCCGCGGCGTGAGCTCGTGCAGTGGCTATTAATTATTGTATTGATGAACTCAAGCTATAGAACCACAGCTTGCTCAAATGAGCCCAAATTTTTTATACGTTTACAATAATCAGTTGAGAATAAACTTTGGTGAAGCAAAAAAAACTAAGTTCAACTCAAGCTACTTGAAGACGATGCCCAGACCAATGATAGACAACATTTATTTGTGCAAAAAAATAGAATTTAAACCAGGAATGTCAAGTTACAAATCTTCTGATTTTAAAACCCATACATTTTCAACAGAAAAATAAAAAGACTAAAAGACATCAAGAATTTGTTCGCTGAACTCTGAAAATGGGGTAGGCAGTGACTGTTTAAACCCTATTCAAATATGGACAACAAGCAGATCACAGACAAGGACGTAAAGCTCACAAGTTCACAGATGAAGTAATTAGTTCATATGCAGCAACACAGTCAGGTTAAGAGAATATAATTTTTGTACCTTCATACAGAAAAGTCAGTACAAATAACAGGAAATTAAGCAACCTCATCATGTGGATGCACATATTTTTTAAACATGTAGACACAAACTGAAAGTGTATAAATACATTAGTTGTATAAACTTCTCATTTAACACTAACATTTCTGCATTCAAAAAGTGAAAAGTGGAGTGCTTGTCACCTTTTCCCACAAATTATTTAAGGTTCACACCCTGGGTCAGTTATGCTTTTTTGAAGTTTTGAATTATTTATTTAGGGTGTTTACTTTTAAGCCACTTAACTCTTTTCCTGACTATGAATAATTGCATTTGTATTTGATTACACTAAAAAGTACTTTAAAAGGCTTAAACTACCTCTCATTTTTTCCTGAAAATAATGCATAATCAATAAACAAAACATACCGTGCTTTTATCACCACTGTGATAAAAAACTTAGCATTCCTTTTCTGCATTTCTCTACTTAGTTACTAAATTCAGGAAGCCATGCTATATTGATGATCAAATTTGGACAGGAAAGGTGAAAATGTGGCAGCAAGTTCTGATTTAACATGCACATTTAAGGCAGGAGAATACAATAAGACAGAAATCTGTCAGGTTCCACATTTATTACTGAGAACTTGACACTGTGGCATACTGATGTATTCCTTCTTTGTGTCTCATTGTCACAACTGCTACTTTTTGACAGGAGATTAATAGTAAAGACACAGTTTCTTCCCACCTGCTGTTAGCCCAAGACAAAAAAGACAGATAAAAGACCCCACTACTTGTAAAACATGTCTTTGATTTTTTCAGGTTTAACATTTAAACAATGTTTGAACAAAAAATGTTTCAGCACTGTTAGACTAAAAATTTAAGCAGCTTTTCATGTACTTTAGAAAAAAATTCTCCCCATGAAAATGAGGATTAAAAATGGAAGCAATTGAACAAAGCACAGTATGAGGTATTGACACACCCAGGTAAGAGTGCAAATATGGGGAGGGAAGAGAAAAGAGATTAGTTTCACCTTTACCCTATATTATGTTGTTCCACGAATACTTGGATTGGATGAACGTGACAGAACAGTGCAAAGAGGTGTCGAGTATATCTAGGAATTGCTGTAGAAGAGCTGATAAGACACGGCACCTTATTTTTGGATCAAAATTTTTAGGTAATTGATTATGCAACAAACTAGTTCCCAGGAAGTGTACTCAAATTTCTAACTAGTACTGCATATAGGAGAGACTAACTTTAAAAAAATGCACACACGATGGTCAAATACAGCTGAAACATGCATTTATTTTTATTTTACTTCAGCTAACATGGACTGTAGCTGAAATGAAAAGGACTACATACACTATTTATTTTCTGATAAATCCCTTGGCCTTCATGCCAGTCAGTAGTTGTGTGGGACACCAAGTGACTGCTCCTGTGTGGTAGCTATTGTGGCCTCAAGACCATACTGCTGGTGTGCTGTATGCACTGAGCTATAACTTAATGCAAAAGAGAATCATAACCATGGTCTCAATCAACAACTTCTTAATTATTCTACTATGCTTCTATTGGTAGATATGATGTCTTCATAACACACTTATGTGTCTGTACATAGCATTTTTCCCCTCACAGGCTATTTTTCTTTATGGACAAAATACTACTTATGCCTTGAAAAGATTTTTAATTATTTTCATTGGTTATCAACAGAGGAGAGGGTTAAAATATTTGACAAAATACATTACATTTCAAGGTACCACATCTTGTTCCTAATCCATAATATCCAGTGTGGTAAAGCTACTCATGTTCCATAGACTTCTCAATCTCCATACTTCAGTCCCTTATGTAGGACTAGGTTTTACAAGTAACCTTTATGGGACATAATAAGCTTTGGTTTCTAAGGGTCACATGGCAGGTAGTGCTTGTGCCTCACAGATCTCTGTCTGAAAGTTTGGATGCTGGATCAAATCCAGCTTAGTCTGTCTGTAGTTTTCATGTTTCCAAGGGTGTTCATGTGGGCTTCCAGCAGCAAAAATTGGAAATAAGTTGTTAATTGCACATCTGTTACAGAGTTATTCAAAAGCAATGTATGTGAATACTTTTGGTAGATTACATATTGTAAATTACCTTGGATTAGGGTATCACTTAAATTTTAAATAACTGCAGCTTGCTAAAGAAAAGTCACTGAAAGAGATGGAGAAAAGCATCTGTTAAATGAATATAAAAATAAGCATCAAGTTTCATTATCAAACCAAAGCCAAGTTAAAGTTAGTAGGACTTAAGTCGATCAGAACAAAGATTTCCCCCCTATTTAACATCTGTTCTATAACTAAAAGTTTAATGACTGGAGTTTTAACATTTATCATGAAAAATACTAGATGATAAAATTTATGTAAAATGGACTAAAAGGTTTGGACTGAATGGGAACCTTAGAAACCCTCTACTGATTTTGTTATAAAACTATGTCTTCTCAGGACATTCTGGTTGGTTTCCTTCCTGGTCCATGGGATATATTTACATCTCACCAGCTCTGAGCAACATACACTGCAGTGCTGCATTCCACAGTGTGCCTATTCTCCATGCCATTGTTCTCCATTTCCTTCCTATTGGGAGTTCACACCCCTAATAAAAATCCTTATAGCAAAACAAAGTAACCAGCACTAGGAAAGTGGTTGCATTCTCCTGCAAATCCTGTGTGCAAGGTCAATATGGACTTTTTGTAGAGAAGAAAACACCAAGATGTTCTCTGTGGTTGTCCTTTCTTGTATTTATAATAGCTGTGGCACTTTCAGTTACATCTCCATAAGCCAAAGGAGTCATATCAAATACCTGAGTAACAACTCATATTTGAGCCATTCTAATGCTCATCCTGTTCTCAGAAATGCGTGATGAAGACATCTGAAACTCATGCTGACACACAAACAATGAGCAGAAAGAAATGAGAATTCTATAGTTAGGCACACATGAATTACTTCCATAAAATAAAAAAGTGTAATCGATGCTGTTATTACTACCACTCCAAAAACTTATGATAGTAGAGGCAGTAAACATTATACAGAGGAAAAATGGAGAAAGTCCCAGAAAACCCAGATGCAGGGTACTAATAAAAAACCCTGGGATACCAGTAAACAGAACAATTAAGTATACAGAACCAAGGCAGAAAAGTTTTGGTCTGGATTCTTTAAACTGATTTACAAATCTCTAAGTCACACCATAGGTAGCTGCAGACAGTATACAGCAATGTATAGTTCAACTGCACTTTACACACATTTACACAATGCCTTGTAAAATTAACTGAAAGTGCAAGTCTATGCAACATCCATGCCAGCTATTGAAATTCCTTCTAAGGAGTTTCCATGACAACAAGTGAAGCTAAATAAAAATCTCAACAGGAGTGCGTACAATGCAGATGGCCAGATTTACAAGATGTTACAGCTTACTAACATAAAATGTTCAATGATATACAAAACTCAATACAAATCAGTTTTAACGGTCCTGAGAGTGACAGTTAAAGTAATTTTTTTTAATCCATTCGCATCTAATTCCTACACATACCTTAAAACAATGCATTTTCATCAGCAACAATTGTAACTAATACTTGTCATGGGCCATATAAATGCTATTCAGTCTTTCACAAAAAACAAGAATCAAAGTGGTCATTTCCACAGTGTTCAAATATGTATTCATGACAGGTCAGACTTAAGTCCAGCACTCCATTTTAATAATTTTTGTTTTACATTTCCCTGCACAATGTGATCAGGGTGAATGGACAATAAATAAAAGTACTAGTCAAAGCAAAAAGTGGTGGTTATGAAGTGTCAAGAAGGTCCCAGATTTAAACAGATGCAAAAATCAGGAGACAGGGTGCTAAGAACACTGAATAAAATTTGAACAGATGGACAAGATTGTAGTAGAACAGATCTCGCATTGTGCAGGAAATTTCACATATTAATAAAGCCAAAAAGGGCTTATCATATAGCTAACACATTTATCATCTATGTAAGCTCTCCAAAAATCAAATTTTTACATTCAGTGCAGAGCATATGGATGATAATAAGCTTATAGGTAGTAATGAAGAGCTTTATCATTCATCACTGACCAGCTGCATGGGCACTGCTCTGGTGATCATGCTACTCCACAAAGCTAAACCTGTATTATAATGCCATTCCCTCCTGCCAGTCATTAGTCTGAATCAGGAAGATCCCAGTGGTGCGGAAATGAAGAATGTTATGAGAGCCTTGTGGAAGATTAAAATAAATAAATCTCACAGCCTACCTGTACTCTGCCTTAGCCCTTCTGCTTAGTGTATGCTCTGTAGCCAGCTCAACTGAAGAAGTCAACTTCTCAAAGGGCTCTTGGGTGAATAAGGTCTGCTGCATTATAGGGGCCAGACTTGGGCAGACTCCTGGAGGAGTTTATCACCTCCTCACTGGAGACAGCCAAGAAACCATCTGAGGGCCATTTCAAAAGTCACTTAACACTCAGTCCCATGTACAACATCCAATTTGAGCTCTCTTGTGAAAGAAATTACTACATTAAGTTGTCAGCATGGTGACCTTGCCAAAGTGGATCCCACAGAGACTTACAAAGGGCAAATGAGTCCTAAAACATAAAAGCAAATCATGCACAGTGCCCTATTTAATAGATATGACCATATTCTAACAATACTGGTACAAATGGCACATACTGAAACATTACTAGTGGTTTGATGGTTACTATTAATCAACCAATAACTGTTCAGCAGTTACAGTGAGGACAGTAGGTAACATTAACTAACAGCAGTCAGAGTCCATGCAGTCAGAAAGCGCAGGATTCAAATCCCCTTTTCTACAAAAGAAATTTGGATCAAGGTGCATACCCTGAATAATAAAAATTATTAATAAATAAGTGCCAAATAACTGCACGAGCTTAGTGTACATACATAAAATTGAAAACATTTGGAGAAACATCATCTCAAATATATATTTTTTAATTTTGCACAGTAAAAACAAAAGATATCAAATGTACAAAACAAAAACTGCTGGTTCTGGAAATATGCAATCTATTTTTTATTTCTAAATGTCCACAGGTGCAAAGTGTCTAACCCTCCTGCCTTAACCACATGAGGACTGCAGCTCTCTGGGTAACCTGCAGAATGTGGGTGGGAGGTCCTGTTTCATCATAACTACGGGAGGCCACAAATATTAGACTGACTACTGAATTGCAAAAGCAGCAAATTCCAATTTCCCTCTAACTGTGGACTGTCAGCCTGGTGAGGTGTCTTTTAATCATCAAGTCTAAATGGCACCATGCGCCCTTTTGCATAAAGGCAGCACTAAAGAGAGAGAGGCTGGACAAAGTGTAAAAGTCCCTCTGTAACAATACAAGGGAAAGCATAACTCACTCAGTCTGCTGCCACCATGAAGGGGCTCTTTCACCAGCAAGATGGATGTCTTTTAAACACAGGTTTAAATGTTCCCTTCAGGAAGAGTTGCACTTCAACACATTGGTCGATGTAAGGATTACAACACACTGTATTATATTATCCATTTTATCTACAGTCCAAAACAATAAAAGAGGTGATTTCTAGTAAAATAACATCAGGTATGTATTAGGAACTTCTTTTTCCCTGTGGCCATTTCAAGTCACTATCTGATAATGCAGTTTCCTGAAAGTCAGTTAGTCAAACCTGTTTTCTGAGTATCTACATTGGAGGACCAATAGTATTTTAATGTGTATGAGCATAGCTCTTTTTAATCATAGTCATCTGCTGCATTTTAAATGTTACTACTGAAACTACCAACTTATCAGCATATTTTAGATCTTCTTTTGAAGAAAATACACTGGAGTATCAGTACAGTGGACAAACAAGAGGCAGATAATCATCTGAAAGCTTACAGGTGGACAGTTTAATAAAGTAAATACATTGGAAAAATTGTTGAACAATAGTGAAACATGAGCCCTGTTCCAAATGTAACCATATTCAAAAAGAGAGAAGTTTAGTGTTGTACATTTTTGTATCACATAAAAGTACTTGTGTGCATTACTCTAATCTAAAAAGCATCCAATTCAAAAGAACTTTCATTCCATCTGTAATGACTCAGAAACTTTCGTATGTGCAAAGAAAACAGGTGAGCTTTATTTCAAACTAATTGATGAAAGGCTATTGTCCACTTTAGAAAATGTGGGAAAGAATGAAAATAACTAAGCCACACTGTCAACTTATTAATACCTTAAATGAACTAGATGATGCATGTCTGGCTCCTAAATAATAGCCACAGGATTTAGGATATTAAAACTTTGTTAATTTAATTTGAGGAAAGGAAAAAAAAGACTTAATTGTACTTACAATTAATTAAAATGGAGGATTAAGTTATTTTTCATAGCTGCTTTGACAAGCATCAAAAAAAGTTTTTTCATAAGCACCACTGATGAAGAGTTAGAACGTTTTATGGATCGCTCCACAGAGACATGACAGGCAAAGGAAAGCGGATGGGGGTAAAAAGCTGATTTAGAGATGTCAGTTTCTATGGCAAATCAGACAACAGAGAAGGATATGTCCTGGCCACGGTGCCAAAAGCCTCTGCCAAAGTTACGAGTGAAAGAGGTCCATGGTGGAGTGGAGGACATATTCTTGCTTAGCCTCAAAAGAAGCTCTTTGCAGAGAGAAAGAGGGCAATGTAGGATGCAGCAAACTGCCAAGAATCATCAGCCAGGCCCATATGTGAATGGCTTTACCATTTTACAGTGGTGACTACTGTAATACAAAAACAGCCTTGTTTCCCCCCCATAAGAGTATGCAGAAACCAGTACAGCAGCATTGGCCCCGTTATCCCAATTTATAACCAGAATTACAAAGTCTGATTGGCAAGTTAAAGGTAACTGCCTGCAATTACAATTGATAGCACACTAATTTTACTACAGGACAACATATTGTCAATTAATATTCTGAATAAATTTGACAAACTGCCACAGATGGTTTAGTCCCCAAGGAACAGGATTCAAGATTAAAAGTTTGCTGTCCAAAGCCCAAAAGGCATCTACTGATGTACCCTTGAACCATGTATTTAACCTAAACATCTTCTGAAAAAAGCTACTCAGCTCTATAAATAGGTAAAACTTTGCACTCGATTAAAATGTTTTACTGAGCAACCAATTCAAATAAATATGTACAAACACCACCTCTTAGAAAAGTCTCCTGTTGACATCGGTATAAAGAGACAAAAAGATCAAAAAAGGATTCTAAAGGAAGCAAAGACAAGGGATGCTGGAAGTGAGGGACTGAAAGTGAGTAACGTACGTTGTCCGACCGGCAACAAAAAGCTCAGCCGTCATGCTGCCCGAGTGAAAAACGGACAAGGATTTGGATGGGGTAGGAAATCCCAAGCCCATGGAAAGAAAATGACATTACGAGGCAATCCTAAGCTGCAGCCAATAGTTCAACACAAGAAGCTATTTCAAGGAATTATAACCAGGAAAGCTTTCACAGCCAAGTAGTGTGCAGCTGCCATTCACTAAGATAGATTTTAAACACAAGAAACCAACTGTTTGCATAACAGGGAGGTAAAAACTGAAAATCAGTTAACCGAAAGATATTGAATCATATTTATCATTAATACCCTAAATGAGGATAGGGTTACTCCACTACACTAAAAAGTGAATAAGGTTTATATGGGTTCACATTTCTGAAAAGACAATATATGTTAGTGACTCTGAGGTGAACAAACAGTTGATCAGACATGCTGCCAGAAAGATCAATATAGCAGTCCGCAGTACTTCAAACTAAGGCTGCTAGGAAACAAAAAGTTGTAGAATGTTAAAGCTTTAGTTTTCACTGGAGCAGTTCAGTTTACAGTAAAATACCCAACTAACAAAAGTCCAACTTACAGCCATTCTTCCAAACTGAAGAACTAGATGAGAAGGTACATTTTCACTGAAGTGACCAAAACACAATGTAGACAGAGGTGCAGAGCTCACTGGCTATAATCAGGGCTATCTAGGGATCAACAATTTGGCCACTGAGGGTTACCCTTTGTGAGAAGTGGCTTCTCTCTAGCCACTCTACCTATATCACATTTGCAGCTTCCCAGAATCCCTATTCTGGGTCCTAAGATGATTTTGAAGATTTGTTGTGGTCTTATGAGAGTTAAGTTGAACTCAAGCATGTTATCATCATCATCATACTATACAGTCATTCTTCAGTAGGAAAGGCTGAGATGTTTGTTCCCATTAAGGCTAAGATGGACACAGCCTGATGAAGGTGAGCCCTGCAGAACAACCAGTTTCATCTAGCAAGAGATCTGAGTTCAGAGTTAAGATTCCAATTACAATGACATTGGCCAAAAAAACCACAACAAAAAGACATCTGCTTACTTATTCAGCTGGGTATATACATTGGATAAACTTGTGGCAAGTTCAATAGTATAGGTACGGTGGAAGTGCATTTCCTTATCCATTATCCTACCTGCTGCCCATTCTGAAACTACAAAGAAATAGTTTAAAAGCAGTGCTAATATTATAGAACGTCCAAACCAAAACTCACTTCAGTCACACTATGATGCTGACACCTGCAGAGAGATTACTTGTGGAAACGTGAAATACAAGTCTCGTCTTGACAAAGAAAGTGTTGAACACATATGCTTTGCCTCAAATATAAGTCTGTGTTTGTAAATGGGAAGAACCCATTTCTTTGGATTTGTAATTTTTCTATCTAACAATAAAATGTATAATGTTTGGGGAAAACACTTTCTGGACTGTACATCAGTATGTTTTGAAGAGTTGTGTCAGACGGAGAACCTGGGTTAGAGTGGCGTTAAGTGTTTTGATGGTGGACATGCAATTTAGAAACAAGTAGGAGGTTTCTTGCTCTACTTATTACTTCCAAATAGCATTTCCAGCACTGGGGCAGACTGACCCTGATCCTATAGAGCCATGTGTTCCGTTTTTCCTTCACCTCAGTCTTGCATGCTGTATTCATGTAATTTTGAAAGTAATCCACCTCCTTGGTGTCTCAGGTGTATATGCATTGATTAAAATGCAGTTCCTAAAACCTGGTAATATACAGCCTTCCAGGACAAAAGGTGGCTGCACCTACTTGTATTATACATAATTTTTCTATTACTTGGACTGTTGTCTACCACTACCATGAAAACTTTGTACTACTTTCCCATTATTGCAGACACATTCATTTCATTATTTCATGCTTAGACGAGCTACTTACAAGATTGATGCAGTTGTGTGAAATTGGTTCAGTTTTATTACCCACAGCCAAAATCTATAATCTAAATTCTAAAAACTCTAAATTCTTGTGCAAACTAGAAAGCCAGGCCAAAAAAAAAAATCTCAATCTTAATCTTTCTGGCTGACTGGAAAGAGAACACACACCTCTCTCAGAAGAGCCAACATTCTGTGGGAAAATCTGGCCCTGTAATAAGATGCACTGTGCCTGAACTCTACAGACAAGCTGTCTGAGTGTGTGCTCCTATGAGATCTTATGTGAGGTACATCAAAGAGAAGGTCTGTAATTGGACTGCAATGGAAACCCAAAGCACAGCTCAGACAATCTGGCTTTATCCAGCATATAAATCCTTCAGATAGCTGATAAAGATATTATAATCTGAATTATTCACAGCATTATTCTGAGCGCACTACTCAATCATATGGAGAACACTGCAGGAACAAAACTGTAAGCACAATGTCTCAGAGAGAATACTAACCAGGGTTCTTTATTCACTTTCAGCATCTTAGCAGCTGTCAATAAGCAGCTATTTATGCTTTAAAAGGATATACCCGTTTCAGTGCAGCACTTTGGAAGAAAATAGTATAATTAAACTACTTATTCTACCAATGAAGCCAGAAAAATTCAGAAAGCTGTCAATTTAACAGAAAGCCTGACTTTGTTCCAGGGCACTGAGAGTTGGACAATCAGTACACACAAGTGGCTAAAGCATATAAGGAAGTTACTGCCTTAGTTTTAGCTAAAGTAATCTGAAACGTAGGTTTTCTTTAATATAAATAGGAGAAAGAATATAGGACCTGTGCCCCCACAAAAAGCCTTTACAGTCAAGAAAAGGACTGATATGAACAAATAGAGCTCTCTGTAGGGTTTTTTTCTTTCCAAAACTTCTGCACACCCCAAGTCTTTAGAAAACACTGACTTTGGACATTACTCACTCAATCACACCCATCACTGAGACCATGTCTTTTTCACCAGGTATAAAGCTATCCCACAGAACACCTTAGACAAAGTTAAAGTAGGTAATTAACAACATTAGTAAGGAGCTTTCTCGAATAGTGTTCCTCATAAGAGGCATGGTAAATACTCCCGCAATGACAGGCATTTTTCCAACATGAAAGCATCAGTGTAGATGTCAGAAGCATCAACACAGCCAACAGCGCAGGTATGGGGGAGGTTCAGTCCGACTTGACCACTCACTCACCCGGATCCTTCTCATGGCTGCCACGATTTCCACTCTGCTGTTCGGTCGTGCCACATCCAGACTCCCTATGTACTATCAATACAAATAAAATAACACAGGTTCGTACACATTTATCCATGTCCTTACCAATCTGCTGAGCAACTTTCATCACAAAGTGTTTAAATGTAGATCAGTTTGTTGGCATGGCATAAAAAACGTATAAGTTATGTTAAAATGTGCACTTAATAGAATGGAATTTAATCGGCGATGGTTAAAGGTACGACATACAGATGAGCTGGACTTTGTCATTCACGCAGATAAAGTGAAAAAGAAAGGAGGGACGGAGAGACTGGCTGAGGTGCGGATGTCTCAAACAAGACCGCAAACTCGGGTTTGGTAACATTTATGTGGTTACGGTGTTTGTGAACACCGCTGCTCTCTCTCTGTGTGTGTGTGTGTGTGTGTGTGTGTAGGTGGACATTTACCTTCGCCTCGAAATTGATTCCATGCTGGAACGCTTCCTCGTTGTGCAAAGGAATCCTCAAGTCGTGTCCGTCGTCAACTAAATTGTATTTAGTTTTCGCTGGCATGGTGGGTAAATGGTAGTTAAAACTTCTGACGCCGTTAAAAGCAGCTCATGTAGGTCTCCCGAGTCCAGTGGGCGGACAGCATGTGCGTCTCCAGCCGAAGGTCAGCGGGGCTCCATCCCGCAGGTTATACGGTGCAACTTAACCGCAAGTTACAAAACACCGTCGCGCAACACACCGCGCCTTCACTTACACACCAGTTTCACCTTGTTAGTAATGCCTTTTTCCTGCGCAATGCCCTATGCATTCCTGCATTCTTGACAAGCTCTGACTCCTTCTATTATTAAAAAAAATAATAAAATAAAAACAAAAACCAGCAAACCCAACGTCGCTTTCCCAACCGTTCCTTCCCTCTCTAATTCACCGCAGCGCCATGGCTGAGGAGCGGATTTGGACAATTCGGGAACTGAGCGTGATTGGCTCTATCGCGAAATTCCACCTGTTTTCATTGGATCAGCGTTACGTCATCAATATGTGGGCGGAAAGAAACGCCTCGCTTTTCCTCATTCATTTTACTCTTTCAACTCGGGGAAGCGCAGTGTGGCACCTAGTGGCACCGTGGCAGACCGTTTCTATGTTATTCGCTACAAACTCGCCAGTTTCCCAGTGAAAATACCAAAGTATCACAGCAACTTTTATTTGCTGAAAGAACTCTTAATACTGAATTTCTGGCAAAAACCCACAGCTACTGCTTGTGTCAATTATGAAGTAGGATAAGCGCTTATAAAACCAAATTCATGTTCAAATAAAATATAAATGTAATATACCCACATCTAAAACAAATCCAAGCTGTAAAAAAATAAATACCATTCCAAGGTTCAAACATCGTTTTTATTTGCGTTTAAGTGTCGTGTGACAATAGCCGTAATGTAAATGTTAGATGGGATACCACGATTTACTATGCCAGTTCTTAATACCGTCCTAAAATTCTCTTGATTCTCTTGAACCTTTCCAAGCCTCTGAAAAGTTAATTTAAGAACTGTGTAGGCAATGTATACTGTATTGTATTTCACTCAGTGTAGCACTGCATACCACAGGGCTTTATAAAGGAAAATGTCTAGAGAAGAATTAGAGCAGCACAAATTCTTACTCCTCACATAGCTGCACTATGAAAAGAAGATCCTTGTAAAAGAAAACCATTACAGTATTATCTGTTGGTTTCCAGTACATAGTTGGAATTGGCATTAAGTACCATTTCTGCCCTGGAGAAAAGGCCTCAGATTTAAAATGATATGTTAGACACCAATGGTGCACGGGTGAGAAAGCAATAAAATACAATCAACACTTTAGCCACTGTATAATCAATATAACCACCAAAACGCTGTAATGGTGTATTTTATGACAGCTCTCAATCATACCATTTCAGAGTAATTGGTACAGTACAAGTTGTATCATTACCAGAAAAAAAAAAACAGAAAGTTGTGGAGCACAAGAGAATACTAATAAACACCAGTGAAATTCAACAATACCAATAAATATTTTCCAATATTTTCCGTTCGTGTAAGTCTTAATGAAAAAAAGAGGGAAAAAAACGCTTTACCATGCTGTCTGCTGATTCCCAGTTGACTTTTGTTTTGTTAACATTGGAGATTGCCAGCTCCGTCCGAAAGAGCAATCCATTATCTGCTCTTCTGAATGGTATTGTAATCTACTATTTACTTATCAACACTTTACATTCACTTTTGAAATGTCAAGGCATTAATTATGGAAAATGCAATCTGGACAATATGTATGTCCATCTCAGGGCAATGTCACACACTTATTCACTAACACAGATCTGCACCATGGGCACTTTCAAGCCACACGTTCAACTGAAATATATATCTTTGGGCTATGAGAGGAAACTGGCATCCCTTCGGTAACCCAAACACAGATAAACATATGAACACAGACAAACATGTGAAGAGACACCCAGATCCACAGTCCAGGAGATGTGAAGCAGCCACACTACCAACTATGCCACCATACCACTCCAGAAAAGTAAATAAATGCCATGGAGCCTGGTTATCAGATGTAACCCGTCCACCCCTTATAAATGACTTCTAAAGTCAGTTCAACACCACATATCTCTGCCTCAGATGATGGAGGCCAGTGGGTAGCATTAAGGCTTTCTGGTCCATATGACAGCACCATGATGGTTTGAAGGACAGCGATATTCTGTTTAAATTCATTATGAAAATAATGAGAACACAAAGCTTCTGTGCCCATCAGCACAACTATTCCTCCCCTGGAGAGTGTAAAATCTTCCCTACAAAGATTTTCTTTAAATTATGGATTTTTAATCATGTATTTCTGTACTGAAATGTTGATAGCATAATCCATGCATACAAAACCTGCAGCTGACATTAAACCAACTAATATTTCTCAAACAAATGAAATTAAGACACATCAGAAGCATTCTGTATTCTTGAGAAAGATAAAATTACTGTAATAAATGAAACATACAGTCGCATTTCATAAATGATTAATCTCCATGAAAATAATTTACGTACCCTCAGTTGCTCATTTTTTAGATGCTCTTACCTGTTAGAGTGCTGAAACTCCTTTGGCCTTCAGAAAGGCATCTGGGCATGGATTCTACAAGATGCTGGATATACTGTGCAGGAATGTTGTTTCGTGTGTTTACATGGTTCTTGGTTGTTGTAGCCCATTTGAGACAAAGACTTATAAATGGTGTGTTCTCAGATAACATTCTTCTCAACACTGTTGAACTGTGATGTGATTTGCCTGGTTGTGGCCTCTCTGTTTGCATGCATAATTCTTACCATTTTCGTTTCAACCCTCTGATCTACAAGCTGTTTCTGACCATAGGATCGCCAATCACTTTTACTTTTTTGCTTTTCACACCGTTCTTGATAAAGTGTTAAAATGTGCATGGAAACCTCACTGGCATGCCTACTGCCAACTATAATACCAGATTCAAAGTTTCTTGTCACTCATTTAGCCTGTTCCAATGCTCAACGGAACACTAACTGATGCCAAAAATGCTGGTCTGCCTGATTCATACCACAGACCACAATCACGTGATTTATGAATTTTTGGGATGTACAATTTGTGTGAAGGTGGGGCATGTGCCTAATACACTGGCAATGCAGTGTAATATGTCTGAAGTTTAGATGCTATGTGTCAGAGCTTTTTTTACTACAGCAGTCAGAAAACATTTCTAAATACTTCAAATATTTGGGCAATAATCCAGTATTTTTTACACTACAACAAATATGAATCCAGTTGCTTTTGTGGTGAACCTGAATATACCAGAGGATAGAAGCATACAAATTACATTAGCAACAAATCTGTATGTTTCAAACATGCATGGAAGAAGAAAATGGCAAACCACTTCTATTCTTCTTTGCCTCAGAAAGCACTCCAGTGATCACCTATGAGTCAGAGTCAACTCGATGGCATTTCCAGACGCACAAACACACACAGACATAAAGTCTCAAATACAGGCAAAGTAATGCTGTTTATTGGAAAGCAATAGAATTTCTTTGAGGAGTGGAATGATCATTTACTGTTCAGGATCCTGATTCCTTGAGAAAAGACTTTTCATGTGCCTTGTGGTTTTGGACAGTATATTGGAGTATGGTCTGCTGGATGGAGTCATTAATGATCTTTTGTACCATTCAGTTGCACTTTTGTTTAAGGTCAAAGTTGTCAAAAAGCTCAAAGGTGCTTTAAAAAGGTTTAAGAAAGATGGAGAAGCGATGATTTGAAGGGTGGATTTGCGGTCTGTAAATATGTAGATAGTCACACAGCTGAGGCTAGAAGTGCCAAATATTCCTGCTTTCTGGAACACTGAGTAGCATGTTTACAGATAACAAAAGCCCCACATGTCACTGCTAAGGCACACTTGGGCCTTGCCCAGGAGAAAACAGCCATGACTGCTTCACCCCTGGTCTCTGGTGAATGTTAGGATTTTCATGTTAGTGCCAGCTGGTACAGTCAATGCTACCAGCAGCTCAGCAGTTTGTGCTAGGTGTGCAATAAGTATAACTATAAGAAGAATTGCATGGTTATGGACCATTCTCTTACCAGTGTTTTAAATAGTTGACCTCTGCTCAGTAATGCTGTCTAAAGCACAATGCATATAACTAAGAAATCTATAATCCTTGTGTTTCCAGGAAAAAGTGACAAAATGCTTGCCTGGTTTTATAATACTCAACACTGGGACAAGACTGAAAGCATTGGCTGACACCACATATAAATAATATGAAATTATTGTATTTGCTGGAACCTACAACTGCTGCTTGACTACTGCCACTGGAAAGTAGTATTTTATTGCCAACAAAATACCCAGATGGAAAAAATGTAGATAAAATATCAGACCATAATCCTCTTTGGCCAGACACTAGCCTTTTGAGGAAACACAAGACAGGCCCTTGCCTCTAAAGCCACCAGTATGGTGTGGGATCAAGTGATATGGCCTTCATTAGTGACCAGTGTCCTTTCTCGGGAAATACCAGTCTACCAGATGGATGCAAGCTCTGAAAAATAAAGAAACTGTCTGATTTTCACCTACACGTGAAACTTTTTTGGCTTATGCTCACCAGCTGTGTTTGTGAGAACTGCTACAAACATTTCAGATGCTTTATTGAATTTTATTCAGAACAAGTAGTATCTGAACTATTAATTAATTATGATTTCCAAACCTGATTTCTGGGTCTATAGAAACCTGCATTATGGGATATCTTTGCATTTAAATGCTATATATCACTCACTTTTCCTTAAGTGTTAAGTCCTTATCAGAGTCACATGGGGCAAAAGCCTATCCCAGAATGAATGGACATTCTGGATGGGTATGGTATGCCAGTCCATCACAGGGTAGCCACACATGCACAGATTCATTGAGCCACTATAGGCAGGGTAGAGCCACCAATGGTCACTTCCAAGTTACATTTTAAATTAATACATGTACAATGGTTAAAGCTTGGCCTTGTACTGTTGATAAATGATGTCTTGTTTTGCTTCCAAACTGTTGTACAGATTGCAACCAATGGTCCTCTATTGATGTCCAGTAGTGTATATGCTATGAGGGAGCAGATGATGATTAATGATGACATGTGCAAGTAGCAGCAAAGCATTCATTCCAAATTTGAAATATTGTGTGTTTACTGGGTGGCACAGTGAGTAACACTGCTGCCTCACAGCACTTTGCTGTGGGTTCCAATCCAGCTAAGCCTGTGTGGAGTTTTCATGTTCTCCCCATGTCTGCAAGGGTTTCCTCCCACAGTCCAAAGACACGTGTTCCAGGTTAGCCATTCAAATTTGTGTGTAATGAACTGGTATTCTGTCCGGGGGTTGTTTCATAGCCTATTGTTCAATAATCTGGAGATGAGGCTCTGCACTGCTGCGACACTGACCAGGATAAAGTGGTTAGAGATAATGGATGGAAATGTGTTTATTACAGTAAAGTCATTGTGTGACTTATTGCTGATTTGGAGAGGGCACTGAACAGTGTGTAAGGTATAATTGAGGACTGCTTGACTTTTGTTACACTCTCAAGATAAATGATGGTGCATTTGTTTTCATTTGTTTCAAGCTGACAGAACTACCTCTGTTTATTTCAGGGTGGGACATAATCGCCTAAAAATAACCACACACAGACAGCTTTGCTGAGTGAATGACTCTGTGTGTGTGTGTGTGTGTGTGGCTCCTCTGTCATCCTGTTCAGAGTGTACCTGACTAGCCAGGGAATAGCGATGGGCCACTACGATCCTGACTTGCCAAGGTGTTAATGGTAGTGAGTGAATGAATGAGTGACTTAACCCGTCTGCTTTGCTGGGGTAATGGGTTTTCCTATTCTGGCCCATTGTCCGTTCTTGGTAAGAAACATTGTTTAGAAGGAAATTATAAGACTGTAGAGAATAAATGCGCTTAATCAATTAAAGTAAACATTGAGAATTTGTATATTTTATGCATTTTCATTTTTTACCCACTTTTCCTCTTGTGGTGTTTTAAAAAAATTCTTCCAAGATCATGTCTAAATTAAACAAATAGCAATACTTCCTTATTCTAAATGTTGTCACGAATGTGATGGATTTAATGTTGTTCACACTGTGTATTTAAAGTCCAAATTTCCCTCATTACGTTAAATGAGGTCTCATAAACACATTCCATCGAGATGAAATTATGATAAAAGTGTTGTCCATCAACAGATGAAAACCATTAAGATTATATACTGTGAGTGCTTAAAGCAGGTTTTAAACATCTAAACATAAGAACAAATCCAAGTGGCTGCACTTCACATATTGCATTGAAGGGAACTCGGCTTTAACAATGAACTAGGTTTGCAAACTGCTCATCCAAAGGGCCACATTTTTATGCACAAAATTTTTTATGAACAAAATCAGCGCAATAACAGAGTAATAAAAGAAGCAACGTACGGTGACTAGTCCGATCTGTAGTTCTGTATAAACAATGCAACATGCCAGTTTCGGCTCCTTGACATTTTCTGCTACAAGCCACTAGGTGTCAGTATAGTCCTGCCCATTTCCTACTCGGCCTGCAATGACTAATACTGACAGTCTGTACTTGTGAATGAACACAATAAAATATAACTGCCAGAAATAATAATAATGCTGGTACTGTTCTGGATGCTGAAGCCTGAAACTTTCACCAGTAGACTTGGTGGTTATTTTGCTATTATTGCCTTAAATCAGACTGGAGGAATCAACCTGTTCATATCAAGTGCAGTTATCTTTATAAACTTATTTTGTTGGAAAGAGCAAATAACAGTGTGAATGTGATGTTTCAGTTTTTTTCAGTGAAACTGAGATTTCCTGTAAGTGAAGAACTTTATAAGCTTTTTAGAAGCATATTTAGATAGTTAGATAAATCATTTACTGTCAAACACTCTTATACAAGAGAAAGGTAAACAAGAGAAAATGAAATGTAGATTCCTGGGTCCACAGTGCACAGAATAGTGGGGAAGAACATTTATGGAATTACTGATTAAATAATAGAATATAGATATATAGATTAAAGGTAAAAATCTGTATATATAAACAATAAATACAGTGTGTAGATAAATAGTAAAGAAATAAAAATGAACAAGTACATATGTGTATACCTATGAATACACACAAACACACACATACTGTACATAAACATAAACAAAACATAAAGATACACACATATGGTGGTTGTGATTGGTTATGGGTAGTGGTGGTCATGTTGATCGTGCCTGGGATAATGGTGTTCAGCAGCATAACAGCCTGAGGTATATAGCTGTTTCTGATCCTGGTGGTTTTAGCTGTCAGGCTCCAATAGCATCTCCCAGATGGCAGTGGTGAGGACAGATCATGCACAGAGTCAGAAGGGTTCGTGGTGATGTTGTGAGCTCTCCTGACACACCAGTCATTACAGGTAGTCTGGATGGTGGGTAGTGAGGTCCTTGTGATTGACTGGGCAGTCTTCACTACCTGCTGCAGAGCTCCACCATCAGAGGCAGTGTAGTTCCCATACCAGACTGTGAGGCAGGAGGTCAGGATGCTGCTTTTATGGCACATCTGTAGAAGCTGGTTATGATAGGAGGTGGAAGTCCAGCTCTTTTTGGTCTCTTCAGGAAGTGGAGACACTGTTGTGCCCTTTTCACCAGATGGGTCTTGACGTTAATCTGAAATTAATTAGATGACATGAGAATTTTGTTACATCAGTTTCATTCCGTACATTTAGGTCCCTTCTCTGCAGTTCATCTTCCCATGAACACATTTCCCCCTGGGGTTTGAAGAAGACGCACATCAGTGATTATGGAAACACTCTTTTTATGCAAATGACATGATGTGATGCAAATCTAACTTCTATAATTGAATGTTTTATACATATATACATAGATTACATATATATAAATTATAGATTAGTAATTTAAGAATTTCAGAAAATGAATGCATAATCTGAAATGATTTGCTACAACTGCCTTAATAGAGATACTATTCAAATTTCAAAATAAGTATGAATTGTTTCAAAAACTAACTTGTCACAGTAAATGCTTAGCAAAACACATACACCTGATAATAAAATGTTAACAATTTTATGCAGCAATAGTAATCTTCACTCCTTTTCTTTTTTTGCACGTCTAAAAGCACTAAATGCATTTACATGACAGGATGACATTGTGCAGACTGACCAGGCAAAGAAAAGCTCATCATGCACAGGCCACTAACATAAGAACAAATGATGGTCCTAAAGTCTTACCACTCATTTTTTGGGGTAAAATGGTTCAATATTAAAAACCTGATCATTTATGAACTCAAACTATATTATTTAGATAAGCTAATTTGCTAATGAGCTAATGATGTTCTTTATTCTAAAACACTAAGCATCTTACATATTTCTGGAGGTAAAATTTTAAATCACAAAACATAAGTCTCAACTATAAAACAAACATACAGCCTTGTACTCTGCATTCAAAATTATTTATTACTATCGCAGTAATCTGTAATATTGATAGCAAGAGATTTCTGCTATAGTTTGCACAATGGGAATGTTTTGGATTTATTGGATCATCAGCTTTTTAACTTTTAACTGATATTTGGAGTAATTGTTGCAGAAGAACACAAATATATGTCATTGAGGCATAAATCACAAATTTATATACTCACCGAACACAATAATAGAAACCTATTGATAATATTTATTAGTTCCAAATAGCTGACAAACTGCTACACTACCGACATACAGCTTGTGAAAACCATCTACTATAAATCACTGAAGGCTATTAAAGTGGTAAACACACTATAAAGTGATCACAGTCTTCTGGATCGTGAGCTACGCTAGAAAGACATATGCTTTCAAATATCAATATTTAAGATGTCATATAATAAACTTTAATTTAAGAGGTTCATGTCACACAAACAGTGTTAGCGTAGAAACAAATGGCCATTCAGCAGGAGCACGTTTTGGTTCTAAGTACTGGTTAGATAACCCATTAGGGAACTTTGTGTCTGTTCATTTACAGAAAACAAAGTGGAAACTTACCTCTCATCTTGGTGAGAATGCACAGTAGGTGTAGCGGTAGGGTAAATGTCATCAAGTCAAGCTCACCTCAAAGTGATCCCTCGTGGTTTTCATAGTAAGGAAGGGTGCAGAAGTGATTTGACAATGTCTTGTTCCGCAGATGTCATGGCAAACATGGGGAAAACATACAAACTGCACATTCTGAGATGGATTCAAGCCTAAGCCTGAATTTACAGGTCAGGTGCAGTGAGGCCCTAGAATTACCCAGTGCCCCCATGTTGAATCAGGGGCGTGGATGAATAATTCTGCAGTGTTCAATATGATTATTTATTACAGTTTGAAAGAAAAGATAAACATAGTGAAATCATGAATATGTTTTTATGACTACACAGGAAGTGTTTTGAAAAGTGAAAAGTAAAGTGTTGCATATATATTCTCCTTTGATTTTTGTGAAGTGTCAGTGTGTGGAACACTTTTACGAAAACACATGCCAAGGTAGTTGAACTATCAACTTTAGTGAGTTATTTATAGTCCTCTTAAATCACTGTATTAATAAAAGACACAACAATATAAACCAAAATATAGACATTATAAAATGACACTACACTACAGAATTTAAATGTTTTATCTATCTGAGCTGCAGATGCTTTATTGTAATATGGGCAGCAGAAAAGATGACATAAGCATTGTGACTTTTATTCTGGTACCTGGAATAAATATATTAAGAAAACAGGATAGTGTCATTTCAACATGTTAGTGAAATAAATTGTCTGAAATCAGTTTGCTTAGCATTAATGTATGTTTAGTCAGATATTACCTTATTGACATCCTCTGACTTATCTAAGTGTAAATATTATGTGTGTGGAATTCCAGGAATACTCCACTGGGGGTCTTTTCTCTTAAAAGGTAAACATCCCAGAATAATTACATAACTGATTGGTTCATTTTAATTCAGCTCAATAGTAATTTTCCTATTACAGCATGAGGCCTCTTAACCATGAAAATTATAGAGTGGGAAGTTTAGAAGCATCCAGTTTAGGAAGCATCCAATTTACTTTTTCACAGTTTAAAACAAATGAGTAAGTAAACCAGTGATGCCATTCAGTAAAGAAAAGAAAGACTTTCATAACCATCAGCAGCATGTCTTAAAAAACTTTGAAAAAAAAAAGAAATTGAAAATGGAAAAAAAACAGAAATCTCTAAAACTCGTAAACCTTTTACTTGTAGTCCACTGGCACATCACACACACTGTATGGCTTCCTTTCAGGTTCTGCACCATTATCTTTCCATGTGGGTTGTCCTTTATCACAAATGAAAGAATTGAACGGTTTTTTCCATTACAAAAATGGAAATATACAGCTGCGTTTATACTGAACAATATACAGTATAATACTAATTAAGATATTTTCTCATAATATAGAACAATACTGTAATACACAGACACAGTGTCATCAGCAGTGCGATCAGCAGTTTTTCCCATTTGGTTATGTACCATGACTGAATGAATTCTCAAATTAACCAGTTGTTCATGCTAACACCACAGAGCCATATACTTTGTCTCCACAATTATAAGCACATTCCTGTTGTGTCAACACAGTTTGCAAATCTGGTGCACATTTTGCAAAACTCTACATACACATCTCAGCAAAATAGTACAGATATCATCGTGAGGACACCTATTCCTTCTGCAGAAACACCTCAGTGTCAAGACACAATTCCCACCCACACATTCAAATGACCTTCCTTCCACTGTACTCCCTATTAAGTATTAATAACTTTTTTTTCCAGGTGGAATTAGAAGGTATATGATTACCTGTACGCTGTGAATAACACGAGGGTATTCTTTTGTGGCCCTCACTGTCATATCCTTTATTTTCTGAAGCATATTTCTTTTTGATGCACTGTGTTTTTTTTACACAGTGTATAACTAGTGCTCACTCTGGCCTACATTTTTGCTGTGTGTGTTTGATTTTTGCCGGGATATTTGATTTTTGCTCCTGTGTGTAGGTTGTTTCAGCATAAAGTGTGTTTTTCCTTATGTGTTTATGATTTTGGGACTGAGATTTTTTACATTTAGCTTTGTGTTTATAGTTTTGGTAAACTGTGTAGTATTCTGTGAAATGTGTACGACCACGTAAGTTTCATTCCATACATTTAGGTCCCTTCTCTGCAGTTCATCTTCCCATGGACACAGTTCCCTCTGGGGTTTGAAGAAGATGCACATTACGGATTATGGAAAAAACTCAGCTCAGTCAGTCTGGAGTTTGCATGTTTGTCTGGACTCCAAATGATTTGGTGCCCTAAAATTGCCCTTTGTGTGGGGGCGTACGTGTGTGTGTGGGTGTGTGTGTTATTGTCCAGTGATGATCTGGCATCCTATCCAGCTTCCCTGCGATAGACTCTGGGCCACGGTGTCCCTGCTCTGGGCAAGTGGTTGTTGGTAATGGATGGCCGAAAGTATGGCAACACACTAGTCACTAAACTGTGTTGTCTGTTTAATGATCACTTTGTTTAAAATATAACAGGTACCATCCAGTGGCATTCTTAAGCCATTACTAATATAATCATTTCTGGAAGCTGAGAACACCTGCTTACTGGAAACAATGTAAACCAGTTTCTGAAAACTCTCATTGTAGAAGCAGTACTGCACCTGCTATTTTACATTTATCTGTAGTAAAAAAATGAGTAAAAAATATTATTCAATAGGTAATTTATACTTAAACAGAACTGTTAACAAAGCTTTTTCATGTCAAAAACATTAATACAAAGCTCTATGACAGTAATAAGCCCATAGCCCTTTTAAAGTGAAATTACATTTTTTGTATTACTTATACCATCAACATTATATTTCAGGAAGTACAGTGTTGTTTCAGACTTGACATTTACTCTGTCATATGACTCAGAACATCACAAAAACCAATGACATATCTCCAGCTAACGGAAAATATTTCACTTTGCCTGGAATGAAAGCCAGAGCACAAGGAAGGTTTCTGAAGAAAAATGGCTGGAAAGTGAGGCATTTGAAGACAATATGGGGCCTGGGGGAGAAGGTGCTTGACCCATTTCAAAAGCTAAGGTTAACAAGAAGGGCCTTCTGCCTTGACATAGATGACTGAAAAGGCATATGGAGCTCCTTTGTGTTCCATAGCCAGGCATGTTGTCTCCTGATAAGGTTGTGATGGCCAGGTGTGGTCAGAGGTAGCCTGGACTGGGTAGACTGGAGTTGTACCCTAGAACATTTTCTGACAGATGAAAGCAAGGAAGCCAACTACTCAGCAGCCATCTGGCCTGATAGAGATCTGAACGCTGATGGTAAACAGCACGTAGTCCCTTGTATTTATAAAGCTGCTACCATGTGTGGCGCTTGAAAACACTGCTCTGCATGCAGACCGTTCCCTTTTTTTGCTGTACAAACAATATATTTTAGAAAAGGGTCACTTGCTTACACTTACTTGTCACTGAATAGTAACCAGTTTAATTTTTTATAACTACCATTCACAATCATATTGACATTTTGCTGTAAACAATTGGAAAACCATATGTGTAAGTTTTACATAAATATTAAAGTTCAACAGAAAAGTCTCACAAAACTTCAAATCTTTCAAAAAGAACTTTTCAGATGTACAGATCGGTGTCTAAAATCAGTCAGTAAAATCAGTCTATGAAATTATCTTAACAGAAAGAAAATTAGGCCAAAATTGTTTGAAATTTACAAAGACAATACTAAAGTGAATAATCAAAAAAAACTATGAATCTTATTACATTTATAACCTCTGCCCTGATCATTTATCAAGAAGAACCAATATCTTTTTGCACTGTATGTAAAAGAGTAAATATCATGAAAACTGTTTGCCTTGATAGATTAAATTAGCCAGACCACCTGTGATCTCAGACTGAAAGGAAAGGACAACCAGTGACTTATGATTGATGGCTTTATTTGTACTTGTCTAAAAAAGGTTCAACATCACCTGCGAGGCTATGTTTGTGACTACCCATAATAAAAAAAATAAATAAATGAAAAAATAGTATATGTTGATAAATCTGAATCAAAGAAAAAAGTCTAACTCAGTGGATAACTCAATGGTCAGTTCAAAGTGCTCTTGAAATTAAATCTGTAGCCATGGTTAGACAGTGTAGTGGTGGAGAAAACAGGCTTCAGTTGCACCCCTTAACACTGCTGTAGATGACATCTAACTGCTCATATACACATCTCTGTTATTTTGCTTTATGAACAGACGAGTCAAAAAAAGACATTTAACTTAACCCTGACCTTGAAGATGAACAGATAACAACTACAGCTATTTATTTTTTTTCTGCCTGATTTAAAAAATTTAGACCGGCTATTCCTCATATTTACCACAACAGCGGTTCTTTATTTTCTTGACTATTTGAAACAAATTTAATTTCTTTATAATTATAAATGAGAAAGAGCATCACTTCTGTATCAAATTGTGCTTTCAAAATTGTTCAGTCAGTAAGTCAGCTTTCAAGCAGGGCGGTCATTTTCCAGGAAACTGAACGGGAAGTGTGTATATATATTTATACTATTAATATAGACATACGTCACTTCCCTCAGCTATTATTGAACGGTCGTATGACAGATTACTGTTGCAGCTTTATGCACGCAAATGTTTGTAGAGCTCTACGTGCAGTACTCAGCTTGGCCAAAAATGAATAACAGTGGAACAGTGGAATTCCAGGAAACTCAGTGGTGTAAACGGGAGGTGTGACTAAGGAGAGAGGAAGCTGGCCATGGGAAATGTAGACAAGGATAGCTGAGATACTGGAAAATAAAACTCAAAACGCTGTCCACTTTGAAAAAACAACAGGGTAACGCAAGTCAATGAACTTTGTCTGGACACTTTGTATGCTGTTCATAGTACATTTTTGTCAACAAGGTCATAGGTAATGAAATTCAAATAAATTTAAAAAAGAATTTGAAATAGTTCATAACAGTCCAAATACTGTTGTCACAATGCTTTTTAATTGAACAGTCTTAAGTATTTTTCTATTCTTGTACCAAGTATTTTTTCTATTTTTGTAAGTTTTGGTACTGTTCAACTGAAAACAGTTTTTTTCTCTTTGCTGGTTAAGAGTAATGATGTTCAAAAATCTAAAGGACATGTTATATTTTTAAATATGCCTTTGTTCCCAAGTAATAAATAATAACCAGTCTTTCTCAGCATACCTAGAACTTGGGAGGAGAGGTAGAAACTTGAAGTTGATGAAATTTTTTGAATGACAACTGGGAAAAAAACAAGACTGTATATAAATAGTATTTAATATATTTCATTATTGTATAAATTCTGACTTTATCATGTAGTCATTCTCATATATTTTAAAAAATATCCAATTGTATTTGCAGTTGTATGTTAGCAATTTGCCCAAGTCTGACATTAGTTGGGTGTTAAGACCCAGTACATGTCACAAAACTCATGTGGTGTCATGAATCAAGTTTGATCTGAACTATGACATAAAATTGGAAATGTCAAGGGTTAACAGTTTAGATTCTGGTCAAAGCTGGGGGCCAGGAGCAGCTCTGAACGATCTGAGTGGGAGGGACATCCTCATTTACCAAGTGTGCCCAGTACTTCTGGGAAAATGCACAAGGGAAACCAGAAAAACTGGACTCTATTTTGTCTCTGCCACTTTTTGTGTGTGAGATAAATCTCCTGTTTTTATGTCTAAAATTTTTCTTATTGCCACCAATTGCTGGGTTTGACACTGGGAACTTTGATTTCTACAAATGCGTATGTGTTCTGTGATGGCAGGAATAATAAGTCAAGGCACTTACAAGGTAGATGTTAGTGATTCTGTGAGTGCCGGACTCTGGGAGGTAGCAGGAGGCAGATATATGATAAACCTTGAATTTATTGTCACTGAAAAAATGCTACATCTGAGTCATGCTGCCACATGGAGGGGGTAGATGTCTGTCCATTTGTCAGACTAGAGGAAGGTAAAACTTGCAAAACCTTTTTTCTGGGCTGGTTCTTTGGTCAGTCCAGCCCAGCTACAAAGCATGTTCCCCTGAACAGACCAACAAGGCTTTCTTTCCAATTATTGGTTACTGCTATCTATTAATAGTTCAGCAGGCAACATGTACTTTTGTGTGTTTCAGAGTTTTACACTTGTTCATACAGCTGGCTGTTCAAACTAATGAATCATACTTCTTTCAGGGGTGTTGCTAAATAGGTTCAGTAAATATTTATTATTGTATTGTAACAATCTACCATCCATCCTGGAACATTTAATTTAATTTATTTTATTTTATTTAGGTCTTTAGTTGCAGGATTACATGCTGCTGCTGAGCATATAACAGCATTTTAGAAAAAAGACAATAAGCAGAAAGCATTAAAATCTGAATAATATTATTTCTGGGGAACTGTGTAATGTTAGCAGACCCAGAAGTAGTGGGCAGCCTGATGGTCTTGGACATGTACAGGTTGTTTGTCCTCTGTCAGCCTTTTTGCTTTGTCCCCCCGCCCACACTTGTTTTTAAGTGTGTATCACTGTTGCTGCTTAGGTTACTTGTTAACAACCTTCTGTGCTTTTTGCATTATTTATGAATTGCTCTGAGGCAACATATCTGAAAGATTGCTAAACAAATGTAAATGAAAACTGAATATGTATTTAAATTACTCTAAGCATCAGTTCTGTTATGCCCTTGGGATTATAAGTGTTGTAGAAACAGTAACCAGTTTTTACATGATTTAATTCAGAATCTTAGTGAAGCAGCACCACTTTCATCAAAATATTATATGTTCCAGACATGCAGTTTAGTAAAATTAAATTTATTAGAAGTTTGATTAGATTTCTTGACTTTTACCCTGCTTGGCTGCCATCCTCCATAACCAGTGGTGAGTTTTCCTAATCCTGATCATGGAGGTAGTTCCTTTAATCTTTAAGTAAAAAAAATACAACAACTAGTAGTTTGACACCATACAAGAAAGGTATATTCCATCCCTGATTATACATTGACTGTTTCTTTATGTCCCTCCTATTATTCCCTCTACTTTATCTCCTGCTGGGACAAACCCTGGGTTTTATGCTAATTCCATTCACCAGAGCAGATTTCATGTGTCTGATAATTGTGTAGGTAAAAGTAAGTAAAAGTGTGCCATACAATCTCTGTCTGGAAAGCCCAATATGGGCTTCAGTAGAAATGTCCACAAAGGCCACACAACATACCAGAGTGAATTCTGGGATAGCAGTGAACAGCACAAATCTATTAGGACATTCAATGCTTTTGAAAAATGATATTTGCTGATTAAAGAATATATCTTAACAGCTTAAAGGAATATTGTCTTTATTGTGGTTTTCAAAAGCACTTAGCTTTAGAAATTCTATTGAAGAACTTTTTCCAATCATTCAAAATAAATTTTTTGACTGTGTCTTGTTAGGATGATATATTTTCTGTGAATATATGTATTTCCATATTATCTCACATTGTATTCTTATGAAATCATATGAGAAACGTGTCATAGTGAAATGCTATGAACAAAGATGTATGAATACAATCACTAAATGGAAAACCCAGTGTAACTCTATATTAAAATGAAATCATGTGAAGCAACAACTCATCAAATGTGTAAGAGAATCCATTACTCACTGTGATTTTTAAAGCCTAATTCCACATTTGTTTCCTATGGCATTAGTAACTTCATACTCCCATGCTTGTAATATAAATTTAACGTTCAGACTTTTGAAACATTGTCCTTATGTATGAAATTATTAAAATAATGCATAAGTTCAATGGTATAGATGAACGTTTTGAGAGTCATTCTGCCTGGCAGAACACTTCAGTCTCAACGGGGGAATCAACTGATAAACAGATAATATTTATAACTGAAAAAGGAAATTAAGCAATAATTATATATACATTTCTTTGCATAATTCTATTTTGACATTTACAAATAGATATTCAAATAGATAGGTTACAAAAATAAATGACGAGATTGAAATGCAGAATCTCAGTTACGTTGTTCTATTCATTTTTATTCAATGTAAAGCTGATCCTTTCTCAATAGCTGCAATCTTTTGGAAAAATGTACAGATAAAATATACTTGCATATAAATATAAAAAGTATTTTTGTGATGTGATAAATGCGGCAAGTATATGTATTTTAGAAATAGAGAAGTCATTGTTATAAGTAAGGCACATTTCTGGCTTTTAAGTCAGACCTGATCCTGCCATGTTGAACAGTGCAAGCCAGAGCGTCATCCATTATGGGTGAAATAATAAAAGCTGTCCAGAAGCAGCCTAATTTGCTCTTAACCTTTACTTTCCTAGTTAATCACATTTACACTTAAGAGTAAAGCTTCTAGAAGCTTCTCGTCTGCTTGAGAGGAGCCTGACAGCTACAAGCATAAAGGCAGAAATTGTCTCCAAGCAGTATTTTTAGATGCAGGTGAATTACTGAATGAATAGCAACCAGGTAATCACACAAAGATATATACAGCAGAATATACACGATTTAATAGTATTCTTAGTATTTAATAGTATTTAACTGTATTCTTCTTTAAGCGTTCTAGAATTTATTTTAAATATGGAAAAATGATCTATTGGAATCCTTTTTATAGACTGCATTATATATAAATAGCATGTAATTTCATGTATAGAAAACTGTTTACCTGCAGTGAAAACATTTGCCATAGAAACACACAAGTCGTGTACATGAGAGACCAGCTGCCTGGTAGAGGGTAGTGTTTGCTGAGGTCTGATGTGATTGGCTGCAGGTGCTGCTCTGACCCCTCTTGTGCTATAAAAACACCAAGGAGGAAGGGACTGATGTCAGACACTGATAGAGTTGCCAGTACAACACAACACAACACAGCAGCAACACCTCCTGCGGCAGCGGCATTCTCCCCCTGGATCTGTAACCAGAGCTTAAAATGTGTAAAGGACTATCAGCTCTACCTGCGACATGCTTAAAAAGGTATGGGCACTTTCCTTTCTCATCTTTTTGTACATCATACAAAGGGTTGTACATATTAAGAATTTTAGTGATGAGTCATTTCCAGTGATAAATGGCAGCTTTTCTTCTGATGGAATAATCCAGTTACTTTTTGTCAGTATATTCTGTTGATTTTTTTTTTTTATAAAGAAGCATAAAATATCAGGAATTATATAATGAGCTGTACAATTAACTTTGCCATATTTTTATCTGTTTTAAATTGTATGTTAAAACTGCTATTCAACCACAACAGTGGCAGACTTGAAGAAAAAGAAGTGATCTTTTTCTAGCAAGAGATCATAACAATTTAAAATAAATGTAAAATTTCTACTCTAAAATGTATAATTCCAAAACTATTGTACATTTGTGTGAGTTGTATGTCACTCATGTATGTATGTATCTTTCCAGTGCAAAAGACATGAAGCATCGGATTGGATTCCTTCTTCACAAATCTGATTTGCACCCTGAACAGGGTGTAGTCAGCAGCAAGGAGAGGGATGGAGTGGTGAAGAGGTAAGCTGGTAACAAATACTAAACCAGATGTTCTCTGGAAATTAGTAACTTATCTCAATGGTTTAAAATAATCATTATATACTGTTCTATGATAATTGGTTGCTCAATGTTAATGTGCTTGGTTTACTAAGGAGATTCAGTTACAAAGCTTCCATGAGATTTGTTCTGTAGACCAGCCTTTGTCAAATTTATTGAAATATTGAGTTATACTGAAATTATATTAAAATGACAGACCGGCAGGCAGAAGGCCTTACTTTATACAGGATTTGATTCTGACTGGATTCAAAAGCTGACAACCATTAAGATTTGCTATATTTTCCTTGTGAAAATATCAGACAAGATAGAATAAATGTGTGTGGGGAGAGAAATACCTTGTTATCGCAGCGTCATGATCTCTGACTGACCATGGTTTTTAGTGTAAACTGTCAGTATAATGTGTCAACTCCATTTGTCACCTTTAGTCATACAAAAATGTGGCTCAGGTGGCTGGACTAGGAAAATCAGGGCAAAGCTTGTGCATACTGTACATAGTCCAAAACTGGGAAACGGATTTCTGACCCTTTTTAGAACTCTATTCAGAGTAATGCACACACTATGGTTTGAGAATCCCAAGTTTGAATGAGACATAAGAGAACTTGCTCTGTAAAGTAAAGGTGACTTGAGGTAATGCTCTTTGATTCTTTGTTTTGTTAGAGAAACGCCAACTGATGTGACAAAATGGAAGGAGTCTTTGAACAGCCTGTTGAATGACAATAGTAAGTATTGGACTAGATTTAATTTTAAAAATGTACCTGTGTATCACTCAAATAGTTAGGTTACTCTTTGTATTGTTATCTGATTTATCGGCAGTATCTTAAAAGAGCTCAGTTACCCTGCAGCTCTTTCTAAAGTCATTTGGGTATATCTGAATAATTCATAATTTTTGTTTGTTTTCGCTAAAGATGTGTTCACTGTGTAACCTTATTGTAACCACACTGTAGAATGTTTGGAAACAAAGACAAATTTTTCAAAAGAAAACATGTAAAATCAGAAATGATTGTTGCATATAGAATTGTTAAATTACATTTCAGCATCATCAGAGGGATTTTGAATGGTTCAGCTGTGGTCTCTCCAAACTGGATAGCATGCCATTTACAGATGTTTCACATTTAAGAACAGACAATACTGAAGGCTTAAATAAAAGTAATAATTATTCAGATTATACACAGTACTTGTGATTCATGTTTTGCTTTAACCCCAAAAAGGCTGTAAAACCCTGGCACTTCTTCTGTTGTCTTGTATTGGTCCTGGCTCTCACCGCACTCTGCTCAGCTTGTTCTCAGGCTCATTTCATGTACTACGTGTCAACCAGCAGTACCACACAGGTCCACAGGGAACTGCATGCGTGCAATTACATGCTGTATAACTGCTCAGGAACAAAGATCCTACTAAAGCTAGTGAACATTTGGACCACCAGCTTATTGTGACTATAAGTGTTCCAGTAATTTCCATCGAAGGATTTTCCTTTCTCTTCACTGTCAGCTAATTGTCTCTCATGGGATCACCTAATGAGATGGTGCTTATATAACTTCCAGCAATATGTCCAAGTCTTAGAAATTTTCTTGTGTTGAAAGTGAACTTACACCATTTCCATTGTCTCAAGGCAATTACTTCCTGCGCATTCCATATTTTATTTATAGTTTTGAAGATGCCATTGTCATCTTCTGACTTTCAAAATCTAAAAAAGTTACAATTATGACTTCATATCAGAAAACTAAATGTCTGACTAGTTCTTGTATCTACTCTTCCCTATTTTTCAGTTGGACTCATAGCCTTCTCTACTTTCCTGAAATCGGAATTCAGCGAGGAGAACATTGAGTTCTGGATTGCATGTGAGGAATACAAGAAAATCACATGTAAAGAAGATCTTTCCACCAAAGCCAAGATGATTTATGACCAATATGTTGATGTTGACTCTCCACGTGAGGTATTTTTGAAGTTCCTATTTCTGTGGATATATACAACCTTAATCATATACTGTTTTCATTAAATGTGTGTAGTTTTGTGTAATTAACCAAAATAGTTGACCTTTTCTTATCTCTTTATACTAGTAAGTCTAAGAAAAATGTTAATATAAAACAACAAAGAAGACTACCTAGTTAAAGCATCTTTTGGTGTGATGAACCTCCTAAGGTCAACCTGGACTCAGCTACCAGAGAGGAGACCAGAAGGAACCTGAAGGAGCCCAACCTATGCAGCTTTGATGAAGCCCAGAAGAAGATCTTCACCCTGATGGAGAAAGACTCTTACAGACGCTTCCTGAGTTCCAAACTGTACCGGGACATAGCAGAGCAACCCAGAAACAGTGTGGCCTGCGGACTTGAAAAGAGGCAGAGGGGGTTGTCCAGTAACTTGGGGTCCATACTGCCCCAATGTGCTTAAAGTGTCCAAAGCAGGACATACAGGAGTGTCTTTAACTACCTGACTCAAAAGACTTGCAGAAAGTAGAAGTAGAATCAGCAGAGCACTTTAGAGCTATAGCATAAAAATTTATAGCTATATGACAGGAGATTGTAGCATCGTCATCGGGACAAAGTCTCCTCTACCCGAGAGCCTCATACATCAAACATACTGGGTTGGATTATTTGTAAAGGAGAAGTGCTTATCACTGTCCAGTGTGTTCCTTATCACTGCTCATAGTCCAGCCAAGTCAGGCTCATACCCATCTTCAAGCTTCAGATTGATTCAAGAATACTGAACCTGAAGGCAGAATTTATTTAACATATTTATGATTATTTATTTTAGCCTGAATTGATATGTATTTCACTAAGAAGTCAGTAACATTTAGGGAAGCTAAAGATAAGTTTTCAGTTAATTTCTTTGTATTCTGTGTGCAACATGATGTTGACTGGTTTCATTCTGGTATTTTTATTCACCTGATGTTATTCAAAAATAAAAGAGTAAACAAAAAACGCCAGGGTGCACCGTAATATAGAACTACCTCTTATTCCAACCCAACTTTCTTTGTTAAATAACATTGTTTACAGTAAACATGAGGATTACATACACATGCTATCTATAGACAAAAAGTGGAAAGAAGCTGCTGAGCTCTTGTTGATGGAAGCATTTGCAGTGTATGAGAGGTGATGGTGCTATAGTCCATGTGTGAGGTATAGAATAGTTACATGTGCTGTAAGTGATACTGGGAGATAAAGGCTGTCTTATTCTACTGAGCTATTAAATAATGGTTGTCAGTACATTACGCTGGGGATTCAATGCATATTTCATGGAATTACTTTGTCATCCTGAAGCCCCAGGCTATATTACCAGTGAACTGCAACAGAAAATTGAGGTTTCATTGTCAGAGCTATCTTTTATAAGCTGTCTTTTGAGCACCTAGTTCACAAATGTCATAAAATATTAATGCTATATTGCTACTCTTTGTGTGTTGAGCCTAAAGTGTTAAGTAGCTTTTATTTATTACATCAATCCTGTGTACGGAAGCTATAGTATATAGGGGTTTCAGTGACATATTGATTAAGTATGCCCTACAAATATGCTGGATGTGCATAGGCAGCTTTTAGTATACTGTGTCAGTTTGACTTGAACTGTGTTAAATGGAAAATTATTATTTGTAGTTCCTGTTATCCTTTGGATTTGATGGTATTTAACTTTTTACAGTACACTACACAGAGTTATGTAAATTATTTCATTTATTTCACTATTCATGCTATTATTTGATGCGTAACCGTTGAATAAAATGGATTCTCTCATGGGCAAGTCAATATGAGAAAGGACTATTTCCTATCAGAAAAAAATAAAGTGACTATACTTGCAGGTGTTTGCCATTTGAATATTATGGCTGGTTGTGGGGCAGAGGCATCTCACAGCAGGTTTCCAAACAAAAAGGACTTTACTAAAGCCAGCAAACATAAATTTGCTTAAACAGAACTGCAGCAGCCACACCAGCCATACTCACACTTTCAGCTTTCTCTCAAGTCTGTAGACCAGCTGACTCAAATAGCAGGTCCATTCAGGCCAAAAATGCATCAGCTTGTCTTTGTCACGCCCAGCTAGGAATCAGAAACAGCTGTCCATTGGGGCAACCCCGCTCCTGCCAGGATAGTAACACCCACCAACCCACAACTTTATATTTCCTTATTACATTTAACTACTTTATAGTATGTAACGCCCACTGCAACCTGATCAATTTTTCCATCATGACACATACTCTTGTTCATAAAAACATACCAGGACTAATCAGAGATTTTGAAAAAAGCTGTATGACTGTATGATTTTACTACCATGAAGCCTTGCTGACATGTCACCACATGCAGGTCAATGCTTTTCCCTTTGAAATTGTGCCTTCATGCAGCCTCATATCTAAAACCCCTGTGACGGCACAGCCAGTGAAGCCTGTAGTTGGACAGAACATCAATTTGAAAGGGTGACTGGCAGAGAACAATGACTCTGAGACTTCTGTGACGCAAAGAAATAGGTTCAATTCATTTCCATCAAAGGAACAAGGAAGTGTGCATCAGTACAGGCTGTAGGGTAGGTCCTTGGTTGAGGCATTTGGACATACTAGGTTATGCCTGGTCCAAGGCAGGCATGAGGTGGCTATGGAAGAATGTTTCAATATTCATTCATCTCATGACAAGAAACAAAAATCAGCATTATTGCTAAAGAAAAAACAGACAACTGTGTCAAAATATAGAAAGAAAAGGTGATATCAAGTGACTAAAACAGAAAAAACACAAAGGAGAATCAAAACCTTCAAACAAATATATACATAAAATTCTCCATTCAGTCCAAAAGTCTCTTTTAAAATTCCATCCTCATGGTTTAAATAACCACATATGGTACTCTTGTTCTCTAACAAGAGTCAGTACATAATGGTAACATTCATTTCCAAGGTTTGTGAAAATATTCACTGTGTGCATGATCATATTATATTGCTAGGCCTCAACTGAACTTCATTTTATTGTAGAAGACTGTTTAAATAAAGTTTAAATCTATTTAAAATATATTAATCTTTTTTTAGCAGTTGTTGTACCTGGTGAAAATATTTAACTTGTTCAAATTTAAAATATTGAAGTGCAGGTTTTCAAATGTATTCAGCTTTTAATTTTTGTCTTTGGAATTAATGACAACGTTAAAATTACGAAGGACCTTTTATCATCGGAGTCTATTATAGGGGCGACAATAAGCGTGATGGACAGCAAGTCATGGCACAGATCATAGCGATTACCTCCACACTAATCAAGAAGCCCTTCTGGTGAGTTTTACTTTCAAGTTTTCTTTAATTTTAAATTAATAAACTTATGTTGAATTGTAAAAACATGTAGGGCATATGCTACCTGTAAAAACAGCCTATAGTGGCCCCATCAGTAATTTAAAAATGTTATTTGGCCTTTGGGCTGAAAAACAATTGCTCACCCTGTGCCAGACACACCATGACATCTTCTTTGCATCACATTTACATCATTTTGTTTTCTCTTTGGGTACAACTGTTTGACACAGATATTTGAAATCAGAAATAAGTCTTGGTATATTAAGAGAAAGTCTTAGCAAAACTTTGCAAAGCAGAAAAGTTTCCACCTCAGTGTAATAGTTTAATAGTGACAGACATTAAAATATTAAGTAAATGATAAAAAAAGACAACAATTCTTTTTTGTGTACTAGTTTAGTTTTTACTTAAAGCTTTCCAAATAAAGTTGAACTTCACACAAACATTTTGCAGTGTTTATCAAAAATGGAATCATTACATTTTTTTTCATCCATCCATTATCCTTAACTGCTTGTCCTGGTTAGGGTCCTGGTGGCTCAGAACTTATCCCAGAATCTTGTTAATAGGTTTTTCAAGTACATCACTGGTTACATCAACGTAATGAAAATTCCACATAAAGTGTTACTAACTGAATCTAATCCCTCAGATAAAAGCAGACTAAGTGATATTTTCATGTATAACAATTTATATAATATATTTAATATGAAAGAGTCTAAAAATATTGGTAAAACGCACTGCCATACATAACAATGTGAATTCTGTAAAATTGGCCTCCTGTTTATTTAGTAAAAATAATGGCATGAAAAAGGTTCATTTAAAGGACAAGAACAGGACAGGAAGTCATGGTATCATTACATGTGGAGTTTCTGGGAAGGTTAATAAATGTGTGCAGTCTGGGAGGGTTTGTGTTTGCAGTGTTTTGGGTAGCATCTGTTTCTTTGCCGTTCCCTTTCTTCCTTGTTTTTGGCTCTAAGATTTCTGCCATCCTGGTTGGCTCTAGACCTCTGTTCTGTGGAAAAACAACTTGTTCTTGTGCAAACTATGTAAACGGTGTGCTAACTATTCATCAGGCTCAAGTTACATATGTCTGGGAATCTCAAAGTATAGAAAATAAAGAGAAGTAGAAGACTGAGGAGGGATCTATGGTGGAACCCTGATGAGATCAGCAAGGCAGTTTACGGTCCCGTATTTTCCACTTCAAGAAGAATTTTGCAGATTAAGGCATGTATTGATCACTCCTCAGAAGTGGGTACTGCCATTTTTCTTTATTAATCCAGTAACTTAAAAGCATTTATGGTAGATACTTGCATTAAAGAACGCTTTTTGAGGAATTTAATTTAACAATACCTTTATGTAGTTTTACTGTGGTAACGCGGTCATCTCCACAAGACATTGCAAGGCGAGGACACTAGTGATTCAAATGAACCCCACATTTAATTTGCAATTGAAAAAAGCTGGAGCCTTAATTTTATCAACAGGTAATTTGATATACATTTTAAGTGGGTGTCATACTGTGTGTGGTGGTACTGATGCTCAGTGAGTAGTGCTGTTGCCTCACAGCACCTGGTTGGTTGTGAGTTTGAATCTGGCTCACTGTGTAGAGTTTGAAAGTTCTCCCTGTGTCTGTGTGGGCTTCCTTCTACTGGCCACACACATGAGTTTCTGGTCAATTGCTCACTCTAAATTCCCATACTGTGTGAAAGGTGTGTGGTCATCCTTCAATGGGTGTCCCACCCAAAGGCTGTTTTCTGGCCTTGTGCCTGTTGCTTTCAGGATGTGCTCCGGCTGAGACCCTACTTGGGGGGAAAAAGGTTAGGAGGAAGAGGAGGTTATACCGAGGGTTTAAAAGTTGGTGTCTAATATAATTGAAGAAATCAACACAGTTAACCAGCTTTAAATCAGCAAATAGCACAGATAACATGTTTTTGGTATGCATATTATGAGGAGTAACTTAAAAACTACATATAAAAACACGTTTCTCTATCTTTCAGGTGCATATATTTTAATATCAGTACATGGCAATAACAACAACTTAAGTGATTTTATATATATATATATATATATATATATATATATATATATATACACACACACACACATACATATATATATATGTGTATGTATGTATGTATATATATGTATATATATATGTGTGTATGTATGTATGTGTATATATATATATATACATATATATAGTATAAAAAACTAGAGTGATAAAGCTGTAAAAGCAATGAAACTGATGCAGAGAACGATTTTAATGGGTGATCATATCAATATAATACGGGACGAGTGATTAAAAACATTTTTTTTTCAAGTACTGAAAAAAAGTCATTAAAAAAACCTAAGTGATCACTGAAGTGCCTCTCTGTGGGTTACTGAACTGGCAGGGCTAGCAACGTATATACAAATTGAACATGTTTACGTTAATTCTGCCCATGTCACCTCAACAGCACTGTGTTCCACTCCTTCATATTCCCACTATAGCAACATGTTGTGCTCTACAGAGACAGACAATAAACAAACAGGTCCTGTTTCAGTGTCACTTTTACCTTAAGTTATTCTAGCATCATTTTCTTCTGTACCCTTTGGTAACATTAAAAGAGATTTTCCAAGAAATAACTGATTTTCCACTTAAAGGTGATGTAATTCAGTGCTCTGTTTTGCCTAATTTCTAAAATTAAGTACTTCTATTTCAACATTGTTGTGAACTAGAAATGTAGTTTGTCAGCACTAAATTTTTATTTTGAGTTCATACACAAGTTTCAGTTTGAAAAACTATATATACAGGCATAAAGTCTGAAATAGATTTTGGAAAGTGCCATTCATTTTTGTTTTTTGTCTTGTATAAACTGAAATCTGCAGATAAAACTTCTGCAGATTAATTTTCCAGTAAACTAGTGTTTCTGTATAAAGTAAATGAACTGATTTTAAAAAAGAAAATAAAAATAAAAAAGTACTTACTTAATGCTGTTCATCTAGACTCATGCAATATGAAATATCTTTTAGAATGATTAGTAAGTGAATAGTGTGAAGTGGTGCAAAAAGCCTTAAAGTTTGCCAAAATGTTTGTTAACCAGTTTAGTCTAGTGTTGTGTGCACAAGCAAAAAGATTACCGTGTTATAATTTTTTTTAATTATGTGGTTTAGAGTTTGTAAATCAGATTAACTGGAAATGAATTATCCAGTTACAGATTATCAGGTCTGGACAATGTCAACAAATGCAGAGCTTTGTAACAATCATAAAAACAAACAAATCACTTGATCAGTTCCTGATACTGCTCTGATCTCAGAAACCTTGTAAAGGAGTCCTTCTCCATCAGATAGTAGATGCGCTTCTGGGCCAGGTCAAAGGTGGAGGGGGAGAGACCCTCCAGATTCCTCAGTGTCATGTCCTTGGTGAAGTGGTCAATGTTCACCTGTTAGCATATTAAACTAACTTTAGACAAAACTCACTTCAACTGGATGCCTTTCATCTTTAGGCAGACAGGTAGATACACTTCAGTAAACAATCTACAGTCATATATGCATTTATAAAGCAGGGGCTCAGAAAAACATAATAACTGTTATCATTGAAACTAATGGCAACTACATCTTTGGCTTAGACTTTTCAATTTAAGAAGGATTACCCAGAATACCTTTGTAAGGTCTGAGGAAACTGCATCACAGTTTCACAAGTTTAAAATAGTGTAAAAGAGTTATAATTCTAAAAGCTGCAGACCCATAATGTCACAAACCTCTCAGTAATGGGGAGCCTTTTCTGAATAGGCTGAGAAGCTAATCATATTATTATTATTATTCAGTCAACTGACTCTTTCATCTAAGGCACTTTACAATCTTATTCAGCTTTACAGTGGTTTATACCTTTATGCAACCAGGGTATACTTAATATGTCATTTCCAGGTCCAGTAAGTTCCCCCTTATGCTTTCAAGGTAGATCTTCACCAAACTTAGAATGATGTAAACATTGTGGAATGTTTAGCTACTTTTAGGTCTTAGCTAATAAATCAATGAAATTAAACTCAAACCTCTCTGGGAGCCTCTATCTGAATAAAGTCATCACAGATTTTTTGGGCTTTTGTGGCCATTTTCATAGGGGATTTCTCTCTCTTGAACTCCTCGCAGGCCATCCAGAAATCAATGTTTTCCTCGCTGAACTCAGATCTCAGGAAACTCCTGAAAGCAACCAGGCCATCTGTGAAACATGATATTAAAGAAAGAATAAATCTTGTGTAAGATGTAAAAAAATCTTTCTTACAAAAAAAAAAAATAACACAGTTGGCCTGTGTATCGTACAGACAGGCAATCAGAGCACCTGGAGGAAACCCATGTGAACATGGGGAGAACATGTAAACGCCTTGCAGACTGAAGGGGATCAGAACTCCGTCTGACTATAGAATCAAATTGCTTGAGGCAGCAGCGCTTCCCATCCGCCATAAACTTTACATTGTGCGCAAGAAAATTCTGAAATTTTTTAACTGTATGCACCTTTAAAAAGTTTTCTTACTTTGAAAAACAACACATCCTGAAAGTTAACAAGGGGGACATTCTATCTGATTCATTGCAGTGGAAATTTCTGCCCTAACCTTAAGATGTTTTTACTACTCACTTGGGTAATGAAGTAGCTTTTGGAGCCATGCTTCAGAAATAAGAACATTGTTCTGTAGCTCAGGGTTTCATTTGCAGCTTGGGGTGCCAAGTATGCTATTAGAGCTACCTTGCTTCTAACATAGCAGTATAAATAATTTCTCAATGATAAGTTTTTATCATTGACGCTGAAGTTAGAAGGTAGAAGTGACTTTTCAGTCCATTCACATCCCTATTCTGTTTACATGAAAATAGTTCTAGTATAAAATAATGTTGTATATAAAGCATAGTTTTAATTTTGAAATGATTTACATGCAGAAATTACAGTAGAGAAGTATATAATTACAGAGGAGCGCTTGAGTTACTTCTGAGTAAAAATTCTGCTTGTGGTATACAGTTTATACATACTTCAAGAAACACATTCCTCTACCTCAGCTTCTGGTTTTAATACTTCTGCAAAGTATATAAATGTAGGATTCAATTATTTTAGTCTGCTTTTAATTCAGTATGGAATCTCCAAAAACTGATGCAGTAAACAGGAGTTAATAGGAGGAGGATTTTTGAGTTAATAATTTCAAACTTTAATTAATGTGAATCATCCTCTGGGAACATGGGGTTGTACAATGAAAGTTAAATATTTGAATTTGGATGAGGTTAAGTAAACCGGACAAGGATTTTTTTTTTTTTTGCTGTGTTTATTGCAGTGTAAACAAACTTTGAGGATCTAATTACTCTGTGTGACAGTGTTACTGTAAGGTCCCTAAACATTCTGCTGATTTATTCTGTACATTTATACACTGGAAAAAGTGAATAACTTAAGCTGTGTACATACAGANGCTGTGTTTATTGCAGTGTAAACAAACTTTGAGGATCTAATTACTCTGTGTGACAGTGTTACTGTAAGGTTCCTAAACATTCTGCTGATTTATTCTGTACATTTATACACTGGAAAAAGTGAATAACTTAAGCTGTGTACATACAGACTTTGATCACATAAAACCAGCTGCTTTACAGGATTAGAATGGGCCATGATTTTTGCTTACAGCTGTGCGTGAGCAGTTGTTCGAGGGACTCCTGCCACTGCAAGGCCTCCTCAGGTGATGGTCTGCGAACAGGAGAGGCAGGACTGTCACTTCGACATGGCGACACAAGGGGGAAATGTGGAGCAAGAACCCTATTAGATGACCAGCGTGAAATATCTGGATTAGTTTGCAGCCCTCGCTGACCGATTAACTCATATTGTTAGCGGGTCCTACCAGACTAATAATACAACTAATTATCAAGATTTATCACATCAAGTATATCTTTTAAATGACTTATGTATTAAGATGTTGCATAATGCTTCTATCAGAACCTTACTCAAATAAGGTAACTTGTCATATATGGGAGCCAAAAAAATCAGGGTGAAGTAATTTACGTATTTCTTTTTATATAAATGTGTTTATATATATGCTGATAATATATTTATTTTATTTGCGTAATGGTAATCACTTGGCCTCCTTTGCATTTATGGCAACTGTCTTCTGTGTTATTTTATAATTATAGCAGTATAATACACGTGTATATTTAAAATATTTGGCGTCTATGAGATAACAAATGTAAGTAAATTCAGGTTTTTTGATGGGGTAGGGGAATCGTTATACAGTTAAATAGAAGTAAAAAAAGGTGAAGTATCAATGCTGTGTTTCAATTCCCTGCATGGTGCCTATTACAAATTTATGTACAAAAAATATGCAAAAATGTATTTTTTTCTGTACAAATTATTGTTTTTCATACAGAACAGCCTTTTAATGATACAATCTGTCCATCATAAAAAGATATAGGAAACAGAGAGCTAGCCATCTGTTTTTCCTTAATGGACCATATTGCTAGAGGCTTTCTTCCACATGGATGTCTGTGAAAAAACAGCCAAATAGTTAAAAGTGGCCAAACCAGACAGAAGCAGCATTTCTGCCAGTGATCCTTGAGACAACAGCGAGCAGACCACCTGGGTCAGTGCAGTGGAAGGGTTTAGTCCTGCATCAATGGCATTTATAACTTTTAAAAAAGGTCTCGTGTTCTACTGAAATACATTTTGTGTGCAATACATTTTCTTTAGACTTTTAGTGCAGATGTTACTGAGCTGAATGCAAGCCATGATAGAAATATCTTTATAGGAGTTTCTCATATTCTACATTAACATGTTCCCTCATCATTTAATAAGAGCTTTCAACTTAATTATTTATTGCACTAAAAAGTGCTAAACATTTTTAAACTCTTGGGCTATTAGTTATGATGATTGAATTCAGATAAAATTCAGATAAAACAATCAGATTCAGATATAACATCTTAGTCATATGTATCATGCACAAACAGGGGAGCAACATGTTTAATTTAAATTTAATACTATTACTCACATGTGGATATATTTTTAAACCCCTAAAGAAACATTTGAAGGTAAATAGGTACAATTTAGTTTGCAAGGTTTATGGTAAGCCATATTTTCCTTCAAATGATGTACCTTATTAAGACCATACGGAATTGACAATCAATTTAGAAATCTTCAGTTTTGTACATTTCATCATGAATGTTGCTTATTTTCACACACCAGACTTTAATTTATGGCTAAAGAAGACGGGATAAAATTACCCATCCACTGTCAAGGTTCTTTTCTGCTGTTATGTAGTCTTCTTCCATCTGGTGAACCATTTCTTCTTGATTATAATTTACAAGATAAATTCTTTTCCAGCACATGCTACAGTCTTCATATGACATCCATAAACAGGATATAAGTAAAGCTGTTTCAATTAGCAAACAAAAAATATTCATGTTTTGCCCTTATGGTGCTTATGATGTTCTGTTTCATTCCCCTATTCATCTATTCTTGTATACCTTAAACAACATTGATATTTAAACCTAATTTTAATGTTGAGTACTTTTTTATTTAAATGTCAGTTTGAGAAGCTCTACTGAATTATATGTTAATTTTAAAAGGATGTTTTATATATATATATATATATATATATATATAAAAATCAATGAAATAATTTATATAATCACTTGTTTCTTGTTTTCTCATTTTGCCTTTGTACATTTACAGATAAAAACAATAAAAGTTTCTTCACATTTGTAAAGCTAAGAAAAATATCTTTTTCTTGTATTATCAGTATCAATTATCTTTTCCCCTGTTAAGATACTATTGGTGGAAGACATTCTCAAATAGGTGAACACCTCGCGTTCTCGCCTTGAAACTGCATGATGTCAGAAAATAGCTTCCGTGTGGTGACTGTGTAAACCATTTGTATGGAAACAGAAGGCAAGACAGTCACATTTGCTGTGTTTTCAGTTAAAAAGGATTCCTTTACACGTGTTCTTACTTTAAACCCCTTCCATCTTTGCCAGTACTCTCCGTCTCCAACTTAAATGCTTTGTTTATGTGATTTCAAGAACTTAATTTTACTGCACAGTAGTTCATGTTCTATATATTGAAACTGTATTAAGTGGGTTGTTTCTTCCAGATCTTCATTTTTTTCCTATTTCACTACTTGAAAAGTTATTAAATATTTTTTATTTTCTCAGGCAACTCAGATCTCCAGTACTGAGGAAATGATTTGACAAATTCTTATCAAAGTGATTTGAGACTTGAGCCATTATGTTTGCTGACAAAGGATTAAAGGCAGTCTGGCTGTAGTACTCACTTTTGGATCTTCTCAGGTTTCTTCTCAAGCCTTTCAGGGCATGGAATGATGAGGTCGATGGCATTCTCTGGCTTCTGGAGCAAGGTTCCCAATTTAGACTTGAGCTCCTTAGCCCTTTGAGAGAATTACATCAGAATGAAACAAAAAAGAGTCCTATCTCAGTCAGCATTGACAGGTTCTATACTGAGTTCAGACTCAAATCAGATTAAGATAAGATCATTATAAGATTTTAACATTTTAGGGTGATTTTCCTTGGCTAAAGACCAAGTCAGATTCTGAAAATCACATGGTGGCAACTACAAACACTTCGTAAAAATCTAACTTCTGAAGAGATTTGATACAAATTAGGCTTTTCACTGGTCTAGATGTTTTTCAAGTGTCACCTGTACAGCATGTAAAGGCACAAAAAGCACAGCTGACTGCAAAGCAGTGGGAACATCTGCTTGTGCCTGTGGTATGCGTTTATTAAACACTTGTCACTTCCTCAAGCCCTCGGAAAGGCTCTCTTGAAGGGAAAAATTCTGTGGACCACATAGTTCATAGACATGAGCTGTTTCAACAATCCTTCACAAGGACAAACCTTTGGATTTTGTAAAACAGTAGTTTAAACTTCTAAATGTATGTAATTTAACATCCAGGCTGTTAGATGTTATATCTTTCATCATGATTACACCACATGGTATTTTGCCCATATGCACTAAAAATGACTAAAACCAGTGGAATTTTCCCCCTCACTGTGCCATTGAATTTAATTTTTTATATGTGAATCCAGCTTTGTGTTAAATAAACACTACTTTACTGTGAATGCATCGTGAAATTTGAATTTTGTCAGGGTGAACTAAGCAGGTGTTTCCTCTCCCCAAAACCATGCTGAATTTTTGCAATTGCCAGAGGTTTGAATAGAACAGTACCTGTACCAGTAAAATGTAATGTAAATAAAGGTGTAATAACATCATTTAAAATAAGTTATAATTTCAAGACTTTAATCCTGCACAATGCCAAACTGAGCATATTAAGAAAAGCACTTCTTTCACAATTGCACTTATTGCTGCAGTAACTGTGAAGTAAAAAAATAAAATGTTATACACAGAAATGGATTATTTATTGGGACCCTTTGTAGCTGAAAAATTAGAACAAATAACTGAAAAATGGTTTGGACAATGAGTCTGTTTGAAGTTTAAAAAATGAATTATGCCTTCTTCATCAGTGACCTTCACTTTCTGCTAATATTTTTTGATGAATAGCTTCCAGATGATCTTTGGTATTATTCAAACATGAAACAACTGAAAGGCCTGTAATTTGTCAGTTGTACTATGTATACCTTTATTAAGGTCCACCACTAACAGTACAGCAGTAATTTTTCAGTTGATAAAATCACATTTTAGACTGACAAATAAAAAGTTCTGCTAGTTGCTATTTTAGTTGCTTATCCGGTTATATTCTATGTTCATCTTATTTACGTACACTGTTTTTCTGCATATGTAACCTTCACCCTGAGGAAGACTCCAAGGAATAATCTACAAATAAGCAATTTCTTTCTTGCAGTTTAACCCATACAACTGTCAGAAACATACACCAGCAGATGAAATATTTGACACCGAATAATTTCACAACAGGCAGAAATAACAGTTGACAGAAAGTTTTAAATATTTACCTCTCCAGGCATGTCTGGGGCAAGGCGGCTAATCCTTTACACATTTTCTGTAGGCTTCAGTCTTTCACGGTGGGGGACACAGGAAAAGTCAGCCTCCATGAACCGGTTTCTGCATCGCTTGGCTGCTGGGGTTATATAGAGGCAGTTCATCGGTGCCGGGACAAAGGCTCCTCCAATCAAACGACGATCTATAATTATATTCAGGGGACGCTAAACACTAAAGGGGAGTCATGGTCTCGCAGCATCACATAGCAACATATTCCTGGAGAAATTTCCACAAGCTCATAGTGATTTCATAGGACCTCTTTTATTTTACAGACAGGCCCAGACTGCAAAATTTCTTATCGATTTGTTAGGAAACAAGGGCTTCTTTCAAGAGTGAGAAATGATGGTCTTTGTCACTGGTGTCCTTTTAAGTGACTCTTACTGTGTATTATTCCCATTTTGTATACAACATCTGACTGATATTACCACTTGTATAAGTAAAAATGGCTGAAAACACTTTATTCCACAAATCAGGAGATACACAAAAAATGTTATTTCCTGCACTCAGGAGTTTCACTGTTTTGAGTGACCAAGCAACAAAAAAAAAAATAACCACTTGACCATAGCCACTTATCCTAAGACAGAGTTTCAGTGATCTGGAGACTTTCCTCGAAACACTGGGTGCTAGACTAGACAGAGCACATCCCAGATAGGACACTAGTCTGGTTCAGGGTTAAGTTTTTTAAAATAATTTTTGCCAATATTTCCATATACCACTGTAAAGAGACACATTCCTACACTAGTTAAATCCTCCACTAAAAAGGTCTCTGCTTTAATGTTCACCGTGCTGTAGGTTCCTACCATTCAGTGTGTGCTATATTTAGCTTTTCTGTCACACTCAATACCATTATACAATGAGAAACATATTCTATATGGTGTATGCAGAACCTGTCTAAAAATCAAAGTAAGTATGATGAAATAGAAGACATATTGTTAATGATGAAAAAATGTCTTGTAGTACAAGGAAACAAATGTTACAGCATAGTTTTCTCCAGTATATGCCTCAAATTTACAACAATACAGCAATAATACGAAAGGGGAGTTCATTTTTTCTTTTTTACCAAAATTATTTTTTTCTGGTAGGGTTATTCATATTTTTATTACTTGACTGTTTAGCACTTCTGCAAAAAGAAACTTATTTTTATCCACCTAAACAAGAGCAGCAACATGGAAATACTTTTTTTGCTCAGTGATACAACAAATGTGGCAGGAAAAGTTTCTGAACTGGCAACTCTGGGTTGTTGTTGGACAAGGTGGTCATGTGTGTAGGATCGAGTCCCCTGACAGCAAAGTATTTACTATAACCAATATTGGAGGCATTAGGATTTTAGAGCAGGTAAACCAAAAATACAGCCTGAAAGCCAGAGCTAATTCTCAAATGGCACTACTGCTGGAAACACGTTTAATGCATTTTTCTTAGCTCAGATAATTGGTGTTTTCAAAATAAAAAACAAATAAAAAATCTGCATTGTAGAGAAATAATTAATCTAGATCACAGAATAGTATAATTTTGTGATAGGTTGTGGGCTGTCACAAGCCTGCTCAGGAAACGTGGTTAATGAAAATGGATGGACGTAAGTAAGCCTGTCAAAAATGGTGTTCAAAAGAGCAAGACAAACTCTGAATTGGTATAAAATCTGTACTAAGTTTAAAAACATGGCAAACCCCAAGCAGACAAGGTTTGACCACAGGTTTCTTGGTTGAAATCTGAAATGGTGCTCTATGGTAGTTGCTTGAGAACAGTATGAAACCTCTTTGAAATTGCTTTGTTAAACAACAAAAAGGTGTTGAAACATTAAAAATGATGTCAAACACTGGGTTAGAAGTGTCTGATAAGAAACTGAGCAAACACCGGCTGGCAGCTTCAAGTGGTCATAACCGCTTTGTTGGGAGAGCCAGCATAACATTGCATGCTCTCAGAACTGTATGAGCCTTAGAAACAAATGCAGCTTTCAACACATTTTGCCTGTGGGATTTCTATTCTGTACCTGAAAGAAGCCCTTTGTTGATTTCACAGAGATGCACCTCCATATGAGTTCAGAAATATTTTAACTTCTCTGTCTTTTGTTTAGCCATTTTTCAGTGCAACAGCATTACTATATATTCAAAATTTTCTTACAATCTTATTTGAAATGTTCCGTCTCTTAGTTTAAAAAATGGCTTAGACAATATTTTAAGGTTATCTAATTTTGAAAAGGATGGTATGGTTGTACCATTGCACTGCTACCTCACAGCACCTGGGCTGTTTGGATGTGGGTTTGAATTCAACTCAGTCTGCGTGAAGTTTTCATGGTTTCTCTGTGTCTGCATAGATTCACTCAGACTCCTCTTACAATTTAAAGATATGTATTTAATCTTATTTGGTGTCTTTAAATTTTATGTAGTGTGTGTGTGTGTGTGTGTGTGTGTGTGTGTGTAAGGCCACTCTGCAATGGAGGGTATTGTTTTGTAGTCTAGTGCCCAATGATTCTGTGATAGGCTTAGAATAGGATAGGATAGAATGCCAGAGCCCTGACCAGGTGCGGCTAATGATAATTCTTGGATGGATGGATGAATTAATAATTCTGAAAAAACTCATACAACCAATATAATAGTATTACCTTATGTTTTTATGCATTATGTAAGCTCATAATTGGAAATACAATGGCACTAATATGATTCCATGACATTCTAGACTTCTGAAGTTTATCTCCTCTTCCCAAACTTTTTGCATTCTCAGTCTGAGATGGTCTTCAAAAAATCTTGAAAGAAGGGATAAGAAAGAGCGTTCTTCTATTCCTCTAAATACAACTTTATCATCCTCCCCCATTGTGTGAAGGTTCCTTTCTGTATGTGTATTATATGCATTACTGCAATCCAACATTCTAAATGATGTTGCATGTTTTAAGTAAGTATGCATGTTTAAAATAGAACAAAAAAAAACAAAAAAATCTGTGAAACATCTGGCTTTCTTGTGGAGAAAATGCAATTTTGAAGCTGGCTCTGCCCCCACAAAAACACTTGATTACTTTTTTAGAAAACAATTGTATTGAGTGCTACAAATAATCATGCCTCTGACATGTAACTGTCAGCATCTCAGTGCAAACCAAGGATGGGAGGGAAAGACTGAGCTCATGTCAGCTGCTTGAGCCATTAACACTCATCAAATGTTATCTGGCACAACAGTCTGACAGCAAAGCGTATTTTCTGTAGTGGTGCCCTTGTCTCAGGTGATCCTATAAGCCATTTCCAGTTCTATTTACAAGCATCTAATCATCACTTTGCATGTAAAGCCTTTTTGATGGTACTGTTTTGCTTCTTATGAACTCAAAAAAAGTATTCTTGTCAATCAAATCTGCACACTTAACATTTTGATGTGCTGTAATGGATGTGTTTAGAGCATAAACCCTGCACCAAACAATAGGCAGTTATGTTTTTGCTTGAGATTTTATGGGATTAAAATAGGACCATAGCACAAGAATACTAAATCGTTTTCGGCATCATTCACGTGCCGAATGAGAATAAATGGATCGAAAGTATAAAGTTTAACTCAGTTTGCACAGTTTTACCAATATTCTTTTAGCCTCTCTTGCTTAAAGAATGGCAGGGAAATATCGTAAGAAAAATATTTCTAATATTCTATTTTAGTACTAAAATGTAGCACCTGATCAATACAGATAAAAACGTTTTCAGTATGAACAGAGTTTAAACATCACAACAATCCTAAATTCTTGAAATGGATGACTGAAAGCAATGTGCAACGTGAAACCGCTTAGCACTGAAATGGAAAGGAAAACCACTGAAGGATGTTTTGGTCCTGTGGTGAGCACAGTACTGTAGACAAAATAAACAAAAGGCCACTGGGAACATTATAAGTTTTTTATGCCATGCGCATGTTCTCTCTGCTCAGCAAGAAAAAATAATTGTAAGTATTGAATTAAAAGCAATGCATATAGCTATTTAAAATATCTGGGCAGGCATAACCAAGACTGCTTTCCATTATGTTTAACACATGCCCCTGGTATTTGGCCTAGTGCGTGGTTAGGCTTACAGCTTACATCCCTGAAGGCCCCATTGGGAGTTAACTCAACACTGACACATGACCACCGCACGTTCCACATTTTCTACTAGGAAACTGAACTCAAATGCTCTTCCTGTGCTCCTTTTTAAAGAACCATTTTTAATCCTCAGATCTTCACTACCTCAAACTACGTGTCAGCCGCACATGCGTACGCTATTGTAATGCCGGGAACAGGAAGCAGACGAGTGCAGGTACAAGTTGTCGAATCGCTGTTTATTGTACAGGGAAGTTCCAAGGTTGTGGTCACAGAACAGGCGAGGGTCAAAACCGATAATCAGTGTAACGCAGGCGGGGTGACAAACAGGGATGAGACGTAAACGGTGCTCAGATACAGGCAGGGGTCGAACACAAGAAAGACTAGCAATAAAACCACTCAGTACACTCAGACAAGTCGTGGGCAATACTTCACACTTGTTTCTTCTACTTGCGTGCTTCACACACGCTTGTTGGGAAACACAGGTTTATATACTCCTAGGAGAAACAAAGAGCAGGTGCCAGTGATCATAGAGCTGGGCGGAGTAGCAGGTGGAGCGGGGGGTGTGACAGCTATTATATGAAATGCACTTGTTTGTGACCAGTATATTTCATTATAAGTATCACTGAGGACAGGTGACAAATGTTGCATATAAAAAATTAAAGGGCCCTCTTATCCGTAAGACCATTGTTATTGCACTTGTTCACTTTCAGTACAATAAACAGAAGCCTTTCCCTGTTCCTAAGTATAGTTATTACGCACATTAAGAATTCTACTGTTGCTGATGTGCATTTTAGACATATAATTTCCAGAAACTGCAGTCTGCCTCTAAAGCGCTAATCTGCCTCTGTTTTGCATTATTAACGGTGATAATGCCATGTATCTGCAATAAGCATTGGTATTTCACTTAACTGCTGCATCGGGGGTAGTGAAGCTAAAATTTCCCTTCCATGCCAGATGTTTCTGCCAGACAGAAAGAGTCCTGTAATTTTACAAAAGTTTCCAACAAACATCAGAGAGCTTGAATCTCATTCAAACGTAGGATTTTCGCTTTGATTCTACGATCATATTTAGAGCATGAATCTGTCAGTCAATCTGTCATTGTAATCCAGTCTAGTCGTCTTATTGTAAGTACTGATTAAAAAGATAGAAAATGTAAAAAGCGAGCCAAATGTAGACATTTACCTGACTGGCACACTTGGCATACAGTTATTCCACAGATTGCAGCTGTTGAATATTATCAAATTTTTCAATAGTGTCATATATACATCTTTTTCAGTACATTATGTATGAGAAACAATAAAAAATCGAATTTCATCCAAAACATACGGGCACTTCACACATGGTTAAATACAACTGAAGCAAATGTGCCTTTTCAGACATTAAAATGAGGGTATAAGAACCTAATCCATCCACTGTGTGAGTGAAGGGAAATGGTCACTGACTGCTTTACAGCGAAGGCATCGGAGAGACCGAGTGTGCACTCCCCGCGTGCAATGGGAATTTCTCCCGGTTGCTCACTTTCTCAAGGTGTCCTTTAAGCGATAGTTATTTACAGAAGCTCTGCTGACCAGCTTGTGCCCTTTATATCATTTCCCAGTTTAACAGTGGGAAAATGCCTGGCCAAAATCAGTGTAAAAGAGAAGTGCTGTATTACAATGGCACGCAAAAGAGCACTTTGCGTGCAATACTGTCCATTTTGCTGAAAAGTGTAGATTCAGTCTGTCGAGGAAATGCAGAGACTCAGCATAGCTTTGTTATCCACATCTAATTTCAGTAATATATTTAATAAGTGTAGTCTTTAGCAAGAAAATTGATGATTTTAGTTTATCTTTACTATTTAGATTTTCAAATTGAATGAAATGTAAAAAATTGGAGTAAAAAATATTATGTTTGGTCCTTGAAGTCAGACTTGTCATAAGCATTAAAACTGTTTTTGAAGATCAGTGTGAAACACAATTCGTAATAATTTGATTGTATGTGAGTATATGTGGTGAAGTTGTATGACAATATTTCCATCCTTTATGTGTGTCCTCAGACTAAAGACAGCAAAAGGAAAAGCTCTGACAGATCCAGGACACCAGCATTAAGACACACAGGCAAAACCTCTTAAAATCAGACCCATAAAAGGCAGGAAATCACAGTTCAGCAAATCTTGTAACTCTCTGGATTTGAGAAAGGATTTATTTTTTAATGCACTATCCTGGAGCTACTTAAATCCAACTACAAAGAACTATGAAGAAAGAATAAGTATGAGACAGTTACTGAAAACAGACATAAGATATTCTGTACAGAAACAGGATGGGTAGACTGTTATTTTATTCATGCTCCAATATTACGTAATGAAAATTTAAACCTGTATATGTTATGTAATATAAAATTCTAACTTTTGTTCCATCTAATAAAATCATACTATAGTTTTGAATCCAATACATTGTAAGATTGTTTCTTGGAATTTATTAGACACCTTCTATTATTATTATAGCTAAAGAATTTCACTTTTTTAGTATTGATACTTAACTGGATAATATTGATAATTTATTATTTATGTGTTATTTTATTATTCAGGTAAATTTACTTGGATGCAAATTTTGACTGGATATAATTCAAATTCACAGTTTTCCAAAACTAAAGCTGACTCTAAAGCTTAGTTGCTATGGAAAATATTTTTTGTCTGAGGTGACCTGCTGTGACATCTTTTGCATCTCCAGAGAACAAAAGTGCATTTAGCTTCAGCTAGAATCTGACTGTGGGAAATATAGATGTAAATATCATGGAAACTGTGAGCCTAAATAGTCTTTAACCTTTGGCCTCAAGGGAGACTAAACTGAAGGGAAGCACTAAAACAAGCTTATCAACAAATTCCAAGCAAAGTCACTGATGTGTGAGCTGAACATTTTCAGGATTTTTTTTTACAAAAATATGCAACACATTAATAACCGTGTCAAACAAAGGAATTAAGGATTAATATATTTTTTTCTAGAAAACGTCCAAATCTAGTGCACGACGTATTTAAAAGAATAGCTTCCTCACATAATCGTACACAATGAGTAGCCATCACTAGAGAAAAAAAATTGCTCTCGGCAGCCGTTTTGTTATTATCACAAGGGACACAAAGCAATATATTTCTCTCATTTTGCGTTTAACATACAGATTATGTTCTGAAATTGTGAACTGATGCATTCAGTGTGGTATGCAAATTAAACAGTTCTAATGAATTACTTAATATGAAAGTTTACTTACATCACTGCTGTACATGTCTACAATAAGTTTTAAATTTCATATTAATATTACTTTTATTGCAGTGTCAGAATGGGAAAAAACCTGAGTAAATTGAGAGACAGCCCTTGAAGATTCGCATTAACGTGTTATGTCTGTTGTGAATAAAGTGCTGCGCTTATTAAACAGAAGATTGAAGTCCATCTAAAGATAAAAGTTGCACTGGGTGACAAGTTTGTGATGTAAATATGAAACAAATTAAATCAGCACAGCCATAACTGAAGGACTAAGCAGCCCATACAGGAAATTTAAAAGCAGCCGCTTTCATCCCACTCAAGGAGCCATCTGCAATGTCTACATGAGTGCCGAGTGATGGAACTTGTTCATGCTTTAAGAACTTTTTATGCTAAAAGATAAAAGCTGAAGGAATACTACACTACGCCCTCTGTTGCTCAGTGTGACTGCAGCTCTCTGTTTCATTTTCTTTAGCTAAACTTAAAATGAACACTTGTTTGTACTCATTCTACTTACATATAAGTAGAATGCTATGCATATTTTATAAATATATATGTTGAGCTCATATATTATCACATATAATACTTATATATAATGTGAAGCTAATGAGATTCAACAAAACATGTTTTCTGTATGTATATGTATATATGTTTTTTATGAATATACATGTACATTAGTATTTTTTATATTCTAGAAAACACCCAAATCTACTGCATGACATAATTAAAAGAATAACTTCCTCACATAATTACAAACTATGGGCAGCGGTGACTAGAGCAAAAAATCGCTCTGGATAGCTGTTTTGTTCTTATCACACAAGGGGGCACATATATTTCTGTATGTATCTGTATCTTATGTATATGTATTGTGTGTGTGTATATATGTTTTTTATAAATATTAATCTATTTATTTATTTGTTGAATCACATCAGCTTCATTCAGCATTTTAAAGAATCTGTCTCGACAATGGACAGTGGTGTGTGTGCGTGTGTGTGTGTGTGTGTGTGTGTGTGTATATATATATATATATATATATATATGTACATATACTGTATTTGTGCATGTGATTGGTGATTTTCACATCAACTTTGCTTGTGTATTTTAGGAGACATGTCCAGTGCTAGATTCCTTATTAGGCACTTTTGTCACAGTGTTTAGGATCTACAACCTTTGTAGTACCTGTGAATGAGGGGAAAAAAATTAAATCAGAAAAAATAAGGAAAAAGTAAGGGGAAAAAACTAGCCAGAAGTTTAATGCAGCTACAATCACTTGATTCCATATTTTCTTGTTCTTGGCGTTTCCTAGGAGGTGTTTTAGGAGAGCCTTTAATAATTTCCACAAAGTCCATATTATGTTCTATTCTGGACACAGGAGACCCCAAAGTCTATCATGTCAAGTAATGGAATTCAATTGGGTTTCAACCCATTTTTGCACATTTAACAATGAAAGTGCCTAGGGCCTAAAAACACCAAAATACAGCACCCCACAGCCTCTCCCAGCTATGCTTACACCACAGTAATTCACATGTAATAGTGCCAGCAGGCACCTTAATGGTTGGAGCTGCTCGCTTGTTCAAATCCCACCTCCTGATCCAGTACCCTTGGGCAAATGGGCAAACAGGGCATAACTCTGTGTAGCTCAATGAGCTAAGTTGTTTTGGAGGAAAGTGTCAACTAAATAGAAAAAGTAGCAGAAAAGTCATTTGTGGTCTATAAACTTTTACCTCCAGGTGGCAGTCTTTCTCTTCAGCAAAGCTGGGGTTTACCAGGAGGCAGTGAAACTGGTCGAAAGTGCAAAAGAACACATCAGTAAGTACTGGTTACTCATGATGCAGAAGGTATGTAGATGAAGATGGATGCCAGAGGGTCTGCTACCTTCTCTGCCTAAATAGGACTATGTAGGTTTCCAGGGACTTACCACATTTAAAAATTCTGATCTTGCTGCTTTAATTCCTGGATTTTAATTTTCAATACTGAATAATAAAATAAATACTCAGTTGTCCTGTAAAATGCCAGTTCTTTTGTTAAACCATCAACAATTAAACAAGATAAAAAAGTCTATTTTTATGTACAGTACATTTTCATCCTGATTTTTCACTTATTCCATACTGGAAGGTGTGCTTATTATCCAGCCTTTTATTTAAGTTAAATATATTGTGTCAAATGCTCCAAGGCTTTTTGGTTTTCGGAAGCTGCCAGCATGCACATGATATGTATTGGTGACCCCTCTGCTACCCACAGGGTTCACTAGAGCCAGAACAATGCAGAATTGGTGTCCAGCTGAACGGATTTTGCAGCGTTAATGAACACAAGTGAACCCAAAAAGCAGATGTAAAGACCAGCAAGAAAAGGCCTGTGGTTCCATTCAAACTGGATTTCAATGGATATGTGTAGCACCACCTCAGCAGGCCGCCTTTAGCATCTGGAGCATCCAGGCTTCTCCCAGTCCGGTCCATTTACCTCTGCTTCTTCAGGTGTGAAATACAACAGTTCCCAGTAGGGCAGAAGGAGCATGTTCACTGAATGTCCTGCCACAGTACAAGGCCTTCTCTGCAGCAGCACTCAAAAGACTGAAGACATTCCAGACGATCACAGTGAAACACCAAACTACACTGTAGTTCTTCTGGGCTTCACTTACAAGCAGGCATCTTCACAAAGTGTCCAAGGTGTTGTTTGAATAAATGAGCCCTTCCACTGTGTTCTGTGGTCACAAGTAGCTGGTGGTGGATTTGATATCTCTGCATAGACTGTGGTCCACATTTAGACGGGACAGGGACGACTCAGGCAGAAGTATACCCCACTCCTGCCGTTCACAAACACGTTCGTACATTCATTAAAAAGTGCAATTAAAATGAGCCATTCTAATTTGCTGAGCCAACTGCACTGTGAACTCTGTCGAACGCCTGTGTAATTACAACATAGGGCCAATATATTATATAAATGCAATGTTGACATTTATACAGATTGCAATCACTGGAAAAAATTAGAATTACTCGAAGGTGGGAAAAAACATTCTCAGGTTTATTAAAGGTCTTTTACAATTATGTCGACCTTAAATATTACATATCCACTTGAAAAAGTAAGTAGAGATAATTTAGTAAACAACAAATAAATATTTATTGAAATGAGTCAGCAGCGACAAGCAGGGCGGAAAAAAAATTTATTATTTATATTCAATTTACAATTTCGACATCCATTGCTGACAAAATAAATATAAATTTTACATAGACAAACATTTCTCTTAAAATAATAAATAGTAAATGTTTCTAAAACTAAACCATTTTGTCATGGTTGTGCTGGTTTGTACTCATTGAGCTCTTAATCACTTCGCCTTCATTAGTATTTTAACATGATCACATTAAACTGAGTCCGCAAGCCGAGAACATTTTCCAGGTTTTTGGAAACTATTACATGTGCTGTGGTGCAAAAAAAACATGATCACTTCATTGGCTCATTTTCAAAACTAAACCAGGAAAATACACTGTATATCAGAGCTTTGTATTGTTTGCATTCAGAAGTCCTTTAGGAACATTTGATAGACAACAATTGGTCCACGGCTGGTTAGCCAAACTACTTTGTCTTATTATATACATTTAATGAGATAAAATGCAAACATTTAGGAATTTATTTATAACATTTAAATCATTTTTTATTCTTTTTTGCCCCTTTATTTTCTTGTATTACTTCTGTCAGTAGTGCTCTGTTCAGCATTCCGCAGCAGTCTATTGAGGAGAGGACCTCATTAAATTAAACTAAAATGAATTGAATTATGTTTTGACTATTCGGCTAAAAATTCATGACAATCAGCCATTTGATGTAAGCCTATTGAAAACGAGAACAATTCTTCAGCAACCCTTAAATTATTTAAAGTGATCCAAATTTTGCAACACATTCAGCTGAATTCCCCTTCAGTGATGAATAAATCAGAGCTGCGCTGGATCCCCGAAGCTCTCTAGGACCAGTATAGTAGACGGAGGACGTGTGACAACTAGTTGCCTCTTGTGCAGGAGCAGTCCAGCGACTGTGCCAGTCACAGTGTTCTTTGTTACATGATGGGTGACTCTAAAACAGAGCCTCCCATCCCTTATTCGGTGTCTCCTTCCAGGGCAACTGGAATCCACTAATGATCATTTTACCCCTGATGAAGTGCTGTCTCACCAAGCTGAAGAGCTTTCATGTCTGTCACAAGCTCAGGTTGTTGCCTCATGCAGAGATCCTTCCATTTTTGCTGTTGAGCTGGCTGCTGTATTCCTGGTAAGTGGTAGACCTCAAAAAACGTGGGTAGCAGTCTTTTTCCATGAGGGTGTAAATTCTGAGCTGAGCCACGTCAAAGCAAGTTCTTGTGGGTTGTTCAAGGTTGGTCTTGGTGATGTTTCGGGTTCCTTGGTCAATGTTCACCTAAATTAAAAAAAAAAAAATTAATAAATTTTCATATTTATTTCAAGCTGACTTACAGTCTCAGGCTTGCACACTAAACTCTCAGTGATTCTCTCACTCACTGCTTGTCCTGGTCAGAATTGTGGCAAGGGAAGGATGGGTGATCCCGACACAGGATGCCAGGTCCTTGCATGATTCTATATCAAGCTATTTATCCATTGGTACAGCTGGATGTACCACAGACTAAGGCCTGGATTCAAACCCTAGACTTTCCATTTCCAAGGTGGCAGCTGTAACTGCTATACTACCAGCAGCCCCATTTTACTTTCTAAATATACATGATCATTCAGATTGTTTTGATGTTACAAAGAATTATTTAATTGGTGATAATTACCTCCCTAGGTGCGTCACATTGTACGAATTCCTCATAAATTTCCTTTGCTTTAACTGACAGTTCAGTAGAGGATTTTGCGTTTCTGTAGTCCTCACAGGCCAGGTAGAAATCAATGTTCTCCTCACTGTACTCCGATACCAAAAATGACCTGAAGGCCAGTAGTCCATCTGAATAATAATGAAAAATGAAAAACATTAGTCATGTTATATGAGAGCACAGATCTGCCTGTCAAAAGAATTCGGTTGTACTGCAGTACAATGGGTTCCGCTTTAATATCTTCTGACTACCTTAATGAAAACATTCTCAGAGAACTGATGTTTATGTTATGAGCATATAGCTTTCCAGAAGCTGTTAACAACATGAAATGCATTTTTTCCACTGCCTTTCACAATATTCTGTGTTTTAACATGGCAAGATTATTCATGACATAAACATTTTGTTGAAAACTCAATGAACTGGTCTGTCATGGAGCTACTTGTAGATGTTTTTTACGATCCGTAAAACTGTGCACAAGGATATGCACAAACCTTTATTTGTGAGGAGTTTTTCAAAAGATTCTTTCCATTGTGAGGATTCCAGATGGGCAAGTCTACAGGTAAAGGAAAGAGCATCATCAGGACCACATACTGGTTCAAACTGGTTGTCATCAGTTTACCTTTGCTTACATTTAAACTACAGGCTCAAAATATATTTAGAAGTATCTAGAAGGTCAAACAAAGTGTATTTGCATATATTTTCTGAGCAAATTATTAATAATTTATTTTGCTATTACAGAGGAAAGTATTTTATGCTCTTACTTCAGTTCTTTGGCTCTATGTGAGTTGCGGAGAACTCTCCTCTGTGACCTGCGGAGTAAGCTGATCAAGCCCTCCTTCAGTCCTTTAGCCCTGAATGGGAAGGACTGTAATTGGTTTTTGCACATATCAATATATGCAACATATAAACAAACAACATACTGTTGTCAACAAATGCAAAACACTTTGTGTGTATACTGTAAATATGGCATATGTTTTAATACCTCTGAAAATTACTGCTCAATGGTGGCAATTAAACCAGCCAAGAAAAATGACACCTGATGGATTCATGTCCATCAAAAATTTCAGATCCTCATTGTATCAGTACACGAAGCTCAACAGTTCATACAAGTAAAGTACAATTCAAAAACTTTCTTACAAGTACCTTAGTATTTTTCCCATGGAATAATCCCCAAAATTCATACTTTGCAGGATCACTGGAAGCACAAAGATGAGTGCTGTGGCAGAGTGACATACCTCTCCAGGCATGTGCTTGGCAAAGATGTCAGTCCCCTGCACATTCTGACTGCGGGAGGAGAAGATGTATGTCCTTCTGTGTCTAGCTTGGGTGCTGCTATCGGCAGACTGTCCATGTGTCCTGCGAATGGGCACTTTATATGCAGCAGGCGGCCCGCTGTCTTTGTCCTGCCCAGCTGATGACGTGGGCTTCATGGGAGGAAGGCAGAGCGAGTATTTAGAGCACAGATAAAGCTCTATCTGCAAAATTTTTTGTGTGCAGTTCATCAGATAAATATTATTAGTTTTCTAAAACATGTTATTTTAAACCAGAAGAAAACTTAACTGAAATTCTAGGAAACACTGAGATACTGCAATAACCTTCTTATCACTTAGAGAGGAGGACACATATTGTTTATTGCTTATGGTCTCTGGTTTGGCAAACAGCGATTGTGAGGATTCGATAACAGTCCATTGTAAATTATAATGCAAGCACTGCTCTTTATATCAGTACAGTGTTGCGATGAGGAAACCCCGTGGTAACCATACAGAGATTCTATAAGATAGAAAGGGCAACTTCTTTTATATATCCTTTAGTCATAATTGACCAGAACATAGCTTCCTTTACAGATGCAAAGTTGTCCAGGATTGGGGGGTAATCACTTGTTCTTTAAACCCCGAATAACTGTATGCTTCATTGACAACAGGCCGAAGGTAGCGTGTGAATCTTATACCCTTATCATGGGGTATGCTTTAGTGGCATTTGCTAATTTCCAGTATGATTATCATGGCAGATATCAGTCCAGCAACAGGAGTAGTCATCATTTAATGGTTTCTGGGTGTGCTTTGAAAGAGAAAGTAGGACATTCATCAAATCCTGTATTATTGGGCCAAGAAAATCTGTTTCCGCTATCAATAAAACCCTCTAAGCTGGGAGAGCTGAACATGATTCAGTTGGTATTATTTATCTTCCAAATTTGCGTGACCAGTTTTAGATATGATTATGAACGCAGGGTTATGCTGCAGTTGTATACTCCTGGTATAATGCATATCATATGCACCTTTCTTCATTTCAAATCTTTCATTTCCTAGGTTAGGTGTACAGTACACAAGTATTTTCACTGTAATAATTATTACTTGTGGTGGCAAAAGAATTAATTCACAGAATGCTACTATTAAAAAATATTTAAAGCATAGAACATGCATTCACAATGAAAAAAATTAAGGTATTTATGCAATAATTTTAGCCAAAAAGTATTGGACACTGTCGTTACTTAAAAGTCCTTAAAATTTGAACTTTTTGCGCTAACACAATTTATTTAATTTTAGGAAATCCAATAGTGAATAAAAATTTGCAAGCTGTAATGTTATGTCTTTAAATGTAAAGTTTATAGGTTTCACCCAGCTACATGGTAACCATTTAAACCATTTAAAAATTCAAACCAAAATGAAAGCAAAATCGTAAAAATTTGAAAATAAGTAAAATCATTAAGAACGAAGCAAAGCATAAAAGTACAAAACACCGTAAGCTGAACATGTTTAATAACAATTTGAACAATATGTACAGGAATGGTAAGGTGATCAACTAGTACTAGTACATTGCTAGTGCAAGAATTATTCTAAAATATGTATGCAATGAAATTAACGTTAGTATTTAATCAGAATTGTAAAGGACAACCCCAAAATAAAATTTATTTTTCAAGCTTTAAAATAAACAGTCTATGTAGAAATGACAAATAAACCATGCTTATGATATTATTGATCTAATAAAGATACACAGCAATAAAATCACTGCTCCATAAGTATGTATGGCTCATAACCTTGAAGATAGCTCTCTATGAGGGAAAATTCAGAAGTGGTTTAATGTGCAGGGTCAGATTTCATTGTGCAAGGATTCTACAGATTGCTCGAAATGTGGTGTGATGTGAAAAAGAAAAAATTAAAAGTGAGGTGGGTAATTAATCATCTATAAAGGTGACAGAAATTTTTAGATTAAATATAACATTTTATTCTACGGCCCTACTGTAACGGTGGAAGCCGTTTAAAAAGTGTCGTTTTCAAGACAGTCGAATTACTGTTTACAAGAAAGTAGTTTTAGATACTTTGCTAAATGCCTTTTTTTTGTATTACAAATAACTATTTCAAGATGGACACACTAAACACAGAACAAGGTCGTATTGTCTTTTCCTACACAGTCTAACATCTGCTGGATACAAGATATAAATTAGATGCTCATATCATAGCTGACTACTGCTGACACAGAAAATAATATGATATTCTTATATGTGTATGTATGTGTGTTGCACAGGCTTATGTAAGTTCTATAACAGACTAGATGATGAGATTGAGTTTTTGCTACAGTGACCAGTTTTCTAAACAGACCTCCTTTGACATGGAGTCTGCGCATTATTCAGTATGTCTAAATAAATCTTTGATCTTAGGAAACGTGGGTAGGAGTCCTTCTCCATCAGGCTGTACACTCTGCCCTGCACATCACTGAAGCTCGAAGGGTTTGGTTCCTGAAGTTTCTGTCTTGTCATCTCCCGGGTCTGAAAATCAATGTTGACCTGTGGAAAAGACCCAGCGAAATGAATCACCTTGTGGTACTATTTGGTCAGATTACATTAGCACTCGTGCAAATTTTTCTGTTACAAACAAAAAAGGTGATTGAAATGACCTCTCTTGGGGCATGAACATCAATGAACTCCTCAAATATCTTGTTGGCTTTAGCTGCCATTTTAGCTGGAGACTTGATTTTTTTATAATCTTCACAGGCCATCCAGAACTCGATGTTCTCATCACTGAACTCCGTCTTGAGGAATGCTCTGAATGCTGCCAGACCATCTAAGAAAGAAACATGTACTGTTTTTGGACAATCTCCCAGCAGTGTGTACAGGAAATCCACAGCGATAAAAACCAAGTCAGCAATAAGGATGTTGTTATAAGTGATTTATCGTACTGGTGTGAGCAAATTCATTGTTTTACAACCTTCTCAAAAGTACAGTTTTTCTCAATTTTGACATTTTTCTCAAGTTTTTATCAATTTTTGGTAATGAAAAGTTATTTTCTTGTACTCGCCAGCTTAGTAAAGCCATAGAGAAGATTTGAAGAAAATGCTATATACATGGCTCTTCATTTAAGTCAAGGTGATGCTTACTGTCATGTGTTTGTAAAAGACTATAAGGACAAATAATTTGAACTACTAGTCAAATACTGACTTTCAGTGGATAAATGGATACAAACTGGATAAATGAAACAAACGGAAAAAGAAATTATAAGCAGATACTGATCTAACATTAGCCTTGTTTCATTGTATGGATGTAAAATGGACTATGAACCCAAACTATTGACCTCCATGATAAGCTAAAGTCAGTGTCACTGGCAGGGCCAATCTCATCTGAAGGTCTGTTTTCCATCCCCCAACAAGCTCTGGAACTCTGCAGGGAGAATTAGTGCTGTGGAGCATATAGATCTACATCTACTGTGCTGACCCAGGGCCAAACCAGTCGCCACTCAGGCGTTCACACAGTCCCTCTGGAGAGCTGACCCAGGAACACTTTTTGTGGTATCAGATTGACACATTTCTAGGAATAGGGGAGTGCTGAGTCCCAGAAAGGATGCTGAAGACCCTTTTCTGAGAAGGGGACACCTCAGGGCTCCAATTTGACTGAGGCTCTTAGGGTGGAAATCTGGAAAATTCCAGTGAACACTGGAAAGTGAAACACAAGACCATGCCCAAAAAAACACTATAAGCAAAATGACCTTTGGTTAATCTGCTTAATCTTCTTCTTCTTCTTCTTCCTCCTCCTCCTCCTCTTCTTCTTCTTTTTCTTCTTTTTCTTTTTCTAATATTACATATTATACATTATATAATTTGATGAATATAATGGCATTTTAAATATGTTTTAATATTTTCTTTATGAATGTCAAACTTTGAATGTCACAGTGAAGAGGAAAGCTGCGGGGTGTGAAGTGACACTTTAAAGACAATCCCTTCTGACTACTTCCTTCCTTAACAGAAACACTACACCTATGGTCCCTACAGATACTCTGTCTAAGAAGGGGATTAAATAATAACAAAAGGATATTTCTGTACTCTGTCTCATGAAACACAGCAGAAGTAGTCATTTGAATTTCAGTGAAACTTACACTTGTGAGAAAGAAGGGTGTCAAATGACTCCGCCCATCGAACAACTTCATCTGTTGTCAACCTAAGACAAAAAAGCATTTTATTGCAGAGAATCGAGTCATATTTTCAGTGCGATGTCAGTACACCTTCAATTGGCTTTATTCCTGATGCTTTTTTTTTATGTTAAAGTACTTTAATACTCCCTGCAGAATAAACACAGTGTTATTTAAAATAGAAGAACTTCTGTGAACATTAAAGTGGCATTCACCTTAAACTCTGCTTAATCTACTTCTGACATTTCAGCAGTAGTAAATTTGCTATGATCGTGTGGCTTACTTCAAGCATCTGGTTGACTTTTCGGGGGACAGGAACGCAGAGAAGTCACTGTATGAATCTGACTTATGGGACAGGCAACCAAGTCTGGTTTTCATCGTTCTTGTTCTAAAGTGGCAAATGCACAAACACACATACATACACATAACTGTGTGCAAAATATGATCAGGTAGCTAACATATTACTGCCTCTATTGACATCTTAACATTAACTATTAACTAACAACTATTTTAACATTAGTGCACATCTTATGAAAGACTAAATTTGTATTCATAAGTCACAGCAAACCTCCTGTATCCACTCCTTTTATAAATTTTCTGGAACTGGCCAACTGGAACTATACAACACATTAGAATGAACTGGTCATTGAAACGCAGTGAATAACATTTGCTGTGAGCCATCGTTCTTAGCGTTACTTTGAGGGCAGGATACCAAACGTCCCATTAAGTAAGGAATTAATTTCCACTTGAAGTACAACTTTGGTATTGAATGTAAATATTGCAGTGCTGGCACACAGAAATTACTGTAATAGTTTCAATTTCTGATCTATCATTTCTAATGAAGAGGGTTAAAATGACATTGGCCCTTAATTTCATCTCATATGCTTTTCATAATGTATTTATATAACATATGCAAATTCAACACATCTCAAAACATCAGTTAAGTACAAAAACATATCTGAGGTATTTGTCTCCTTATGACACCATGGATACGTACATTTTTGTTTCTCTCAATCAAGATTCCTAAACCTCAAAATATATGAGGCTGTAATTCCAACTTGATTTTTTTTTTTTCTGTGTGGGCATGAGCTTCTCTCAGAATGTGGTGTCTGCTGTGAAAGCACCAGCTGACACAGTTACAAAATGCATTAAGCGGTCCTCTGTCTGAGCCCACTGTGGTGTCTAGCGAATTTGCCGTCGCAGACAGAGCTGAAACCCTGCTGTAAGCCAAAAGATCAGAGACTCCTGAGATTTTCATATCGCTAAACTGGCACAGAGCAGGTGCAGCTAGTTTTAATGCATTAGCAAATGAGCAAGTGCGGATATACCGAAGAGCACATTTAATCTACACGGGATGATGAAATGCACTAACACTGCCGCAGAGTTCACAACAAGAAAACCGCACATATTGAATTTGTGCTAACTTTCTTATGTAAATGGGCCTGAGCTGGAGTAGCATAAGTAATTGCAAAGATTTACTTACTGCTGCTTGGTTAACTGGTTGCTTGGTTGCTTGGTTAATTCCAGTACTGTTTCACAACCAAGAGAGCGCTGCAAGACTGGAAGGACTGCTTCGCCTGTGGGTATAAAAGACACACACCAGGTTTATATGCTAGTTTACAGCAAGTGTGCTTTGTTAATTGTTATTCCCACCTGTCTTCATTACCGGTGTGCCAGATGTTACCAGGCCAAGCAACCCAGAAAACATTTTCAAAGCACTACTTGTTTTTCATCTGATTTACACTACCTACGTTCAATCAGCAACAAAAGAAGCAACCAAACGTTTCAGAACGTGCCTCCATTTTTATAAAAAAATGCTAGAAAAAGAGATGAAAACAGCAGGTTGGTTTTAAGCTTATCCTTTAATGGGAGCGTCAATTAAAAGCTAAATCTTTTGGTGCTAAATGAAAATCATCCTTTGAGCTGCTCGCTGTGATGCATACCCCCTTCGCCCCACAGCAGTCCTCTGATACAGTTACGTTCAGACAAAAACAAGACGACTTCAGCCATGGACCATGCACATCTGCACGATGTTAGCTTCAGAAAGCGCTGCAGCATCTCATATGTACTTACAGTATGTGGAATCATTTCTGTGCTCTGCAATTTATGCAGTAACCTGTGCAGATACTTTGCAACTTACTCAAAGTACACAATAAAATTGAATTCTGAAGTAGATGTTTAGCTTAGTATAATTTTCATTTCCCCTCCTCTTTATTAGACTTTTTTGCATATTAAAAAGGCCGATGAGGTGCAGTGAGTCTTGCGTTGTTAGGGCCAAGTTTGAAAACTGGGACTTACCGATGAAAATGGTTTGGGAAAATTTCACGTTTGCAGCACACTGAAACCTACTTGTCACATGCGGTAGCTCGGACACGTGATGAGCTATTTATAAAACCCGCTGACAAATCCATGTAGTCAGGGCGAAGTCAGTTCATGTTCCAGCCAGTCACACAGCAAAAAAAACTCCTGAAGCGAGGCTAAATATATACCTTTGGTATTTAAATTGTGTATAAAGTGGAGAATCCTCATGAAAGTGAAATAGGCCTAGCATCCGTTTCCGTTTGAAGTTGTTAGTCCTTGAAAGTCTGAAAGTAAATACATTCCCTGTGATGTTCCACTCTGCTTAGCGGGATCCCTTGGAGGACTGTCAGTGTGCTGTAAACACTTTTGACTAGACTGCTAGATCATTCTGGAAAAAAAACCCTAGACTGCTCTGCAAATGTGAGTTGGCAAGAACATGGTTCACATGTGTTTTGGAGTATGTCATGATTTCATGATTTCATTTATGTGCTGACAGTTGTTAACATGGGACTTCTGTAGAAAACACCAGTTGTTGCAGGGTTTGAAATTTGAAGTATAAAATAGAATGAAATGGACATCGGTGTTAAAATGTTAGAAAATGCTATTGTTTCTCAATTGTTTTCAATATTTTTGACCATTTTCCTATTGCAAACTCTGAATGTGATAGATCTGAGCAAAATCCAGAGATGCTCTTATTTTATTAGAAGTGATCCTAGTAGTTGTTTTTGTGGTACTGTCAATATGTGAGGTGGACATGTATTACCCAAAAAATAAGTTGAAGGAAAAAAATTAAGTTGGTTCAGTTGAAATATTTTCCTATTTTGTTGTTTTCTTCTGCAGAAGAGGGACCATCTGTCAGGCTGATGCCAGCCTACCCTCTGTCCCCTCTCGCTGCCCTGATCTTGCTGCTGTTTGCCCCTGTTCTACATGACTGACCCACTTCTGTCCCAAGGCCTCACTTCATCCGAATGCATATTGTTGAAGGGCAGCTTTACAAGGAGCAACACATAAATACCATGGATATGTTCAATTGGCTTTGTCCCTCAACGAGCATCCAGCCTCAAATGTTTTGTTGTGCTGCTGAATGGAGGTAGCCCTGTCATTTGTTTATTTGACGTTTTTTGTTTACCTGTTTGACCAATGTGTTTAAACAGAGCTGTTTGTTGCATGAATTCCTAGCAGATTAGAAATACAAGAAAGGACGAGCATTAAGTTGCTTATTACAAGCTATGATGCAGAGTTTACAGTGTGACACTGTTTCCATTTCTACAACGGCGTATGATATTGATAATCTTCCTAAGACGGACAAATGTGGCTCAAGGAAAAAAGTTTATCTGCTATCATGTGATCAGATGCCTGATTAGACTTCTGCTTTCTTGAGGTCAAGAACTGTGCAGACTTTCATGTTCACATTACTCAGCCTTGTCCTGTGGAGCCTGGGCCGCATCCATTTGCTGCTTTTCCCCTGGATTTGGCCCTGGAGTAAGATGGCTGTATTTGTGGGGTCTCTGTGTATAACTACACTTTGCAGTAAATTAATCCCAATGTGATTTTTCTTATTATTTCAGTTATACCGTGCATTGCTGCTTTACTATTATTTTGCTACTTGTGCTGCATTATTATGGCTTGCTCAGGAGGAGCACTGTGGATGCTCAACAAGGATAAGCAGTCTGCAGTGGTGAGCAAAAAGCTGGAGTGAAGTGCTTCAAAGTAATCCCCCTCGTGCATCATATCCGCTTGCTGACATTTAGCACTTTAAAAAACCCCTTTAGATCCGAGTTTGGGTTTGATGTTGGGCTTTGTCAATAAAATGGACGTGCAAACACACACCCATACACACAGATAAACACACAGGTACAGAGAGAGGTGCTCTTGTTATCATGGGAGTGGGACAAATCCAGGGTTTACCAAAGAAGTTTCGGTTCTCTGCTTCACAGGATTGTTTTCAATTCTGGAAATTCATTTTAACTCGGCAGCAAATTACCCACTTTCCCCAAAAAATAGAAATGATAAATGATCCTGCAGTAAATGATAGTTGTAAGGACACCAGTTTTAAATGTGCAGGTGTTCATAATAAAGAAGTCTATTCTCGATTTCTCATACTCAAATGACCACTTCAAGTGACCTGCAAAACTAGTTTTCACCACACCTGTGATGTGAAGAGTATGTACAGTAGACCCCAACAACAGCAAACATCTGAATTTCAGTCTGACTGCAACAAAGAGGTCATAAACAAAACTATATGCTGATCATGGTGGTGGATGATTTTTTTCTGCAGTAATAGAGAGTGACCGAGTAGTGAATATGGGTTGCTTACCTCGGCTGTATCTGGAGGATGAAAAGCGTCCTGCCAGAGTCCTCTGGCGTGTCACTGCTGACCTTTTGGACTCTGCGAGGTGTCTGAGGGAGACTCTCTGCTTTCTGATGTCACATCTGAGGCTGTGATGACAGCTCCTCTCCTGAATATCTCGTGTTGCCCAAGAGTGGGAACTAGGAAGGCTTTGTGTTTGCTATTGTGAAGAAGAGAGAGCGAAGGAGAGAGAGACACACAGAGGGGGAGAGAGAGTGTGGGTTTCTGCACAGATGTCTCTGTGGGCATGCAGCACATTACCAGTGTGGACAGTGGGCTCTGTGCTAGGATTATATGTTTTGAGCTCTTGTTTACTTTGGTCGGTCGCTGCTAGTTTACGTGCATTAGTTAAAATGTACTCAGCAAGAAGGTTTGAGCTTTGGGGGGACTGGACAGTTCTAATGCGCAGAAACTGGGAGCACTGCAGAAGGGAAAACCATGTCACAAGAACACAGTCAGACAGGCGCTGTCCATTCAATTAGGCCAATAAAAGCTGAGCCAAAGCTACAGCACCAAACACATCGAACCTTTGCTTTAATCGGGGTATGATAACACGTCTCATGCTGTGCCTGTTACCACACAAACTAAGAAAAGAAGCCTGATGCAATCCCATTTCCTAATGAGAGACCAGCAGTTTGTCCTGCTGCATTGTCATTTGAGATGGGAAGGTGTTCTTATCTTTTCTACACACAGTATACTGTAAAACTCTAAAACATATAGTTTGGTTAGCAGTATAAATATGTGTGCAAAATGCATTTAACTGAATATTATTAAAAGTGCATGAACTGAATAAGAAAAACTCCGACTTTGCGCAATTTATAAAATCCAATACAGTAACATCTCGGTTAGCGCTACGTCCTAGGGCACGTTTATGGGATTTTATATTTGCAATCCATAAAATGGACTGTATTCTGTGTCTATTATGAATGTCTAACTAGTTTATTTAGTGTTATGGTGCACATGAACAGTTTTCAAGTTCCATTTTTGCAGTATACTTTATTAATGACCACTTACAGCACTGTTTCATAAAGTGTGCCATTTCACCAGAGTGCATCTACAGCACTAGTTGCATTATTTCCCTCTGGGATTGATACAGCTTCAATTGTGCATTCATTCATTACTGTATTCATGCACGACCGACTAAAAATATATCAGCTGTAACTATTTTCTGAAGGCCTTTGTGGGGTCAATAACTAGTCAGGGCACTGTGGTACGAAGGTGCTGCGAACAGGAATTTTTTACCTGTGTTGTGCCTCACCTGATTCACAGCCATCACATAGCAAGTCAGCACCATGCAGTCAATTGTCTGCTTGTCTTTTACCCCCGCTGAAGCTAAAAAATCCTGGTCAGGCAGTTCCAGGTGTAAACACTGCATTCATCTGACATTTTAGTACCTTTGTCGTAACAATAATGACAAATAAACAGCACAGATGCAAGCTGGTACCTTTCAGTTGATTTGCTTCATTATTACACATTTCAAACTTATAAATGATCAGTAATGATCTTAGCATATTGTTTGTATAAAAAAGTCCTGGTTCAGTTCCTTGCTTGAGCAATCACCTTATTGGTCAGCAAGTCCCACCATCAAGTTACAGAACTAAGTAATTCTAACTAATTAGTAATTTTTAACTACCCATCTTTTTGAGTTTATTTTCTCCAGTTTAATCCTCTCCTACATTGCCATTTAGTTGTTTATTGACATCTGTTAAAACGTAACAAATCTTACAAATTTGTATTATAGGTGTTGCTCAGTCATTTGTCATTTGTTGTTCTTGTGTCCTTTGCTTTATCTGTAATCTGCTGAATGGCACCAGGTCTGCCTTTAGGATAGAGCGCTATGAAGAATAAGAATAAGAAGAATAAGAACATAAGAATAAATTATATCATATTTTATTATACAGTGTCAAATATACCTGAACGGCACATCTTTTATAATGTAGGAGGTGCAGGGGGAGAATTATTGCTGGAAAGATACACAGCCTGTGCAGGTAGAACTACTGCTGAATTCAAAACCATAAATGAGGCTACACACTGAGAGAGGGGCTACAAATGGAACCAGTGAGTAGCCCTAATTTAAAAAAAGAAATTAACAAAGGCATGTCGCACAGGTTTGAACTGCAAATAGTGCATTTATTTTGACGTAAATTATGATTTTATTTACGTTATTCATTCAATATATTATAATAAATGATGCCTAAAAGCACTGCTATTTAATATGTTTGTGACCCAATACCTATAAAAATACTAATGCAATATTGTACCTAATTATAAAAAGTGTGATTTTCAAAAATGTGTACACTGTACATACAAATTTTTAATGTGATACTTTCCAGTCGGTACGGGGTTTTCTGCATTGTATATTTAAAGTGAACAGTAGTGCAGACTTTAACAAACAAAAGATCTAAGAATTATTGACATTAACTGTTCATTGACTATTACATTAACTATTCATTACTATTAACTATTCATCAGAGCAATTAAAGAGTTTTGGCAACCATTACATGAGTAGTGGTGATGAACATTGCTGTAGTTTAAAATTTAATTTTTAGAACAAGACTATTCGACCACTCCTAAACATATGACGCACCTAAACCCATCTCTCCACTTGAATATACACATTATTAATAATTACTGAGCCTGCTGCCATCCCTGCAGTGGAGCTCAAGGAGAAAACAGTACAGCACACATACATCAGACAGATCTTAGAAAGTGAAACCTGATAATGTCACTACTGAATGGAATTCAGTGACTCATGCTGGTATTCTGCCAGACAGGGAGTCCCCACTATGTACAGATGAAGTAGATGAGATGAGCTCAGATGGAACTGATGACAGTGTCCAATGCCCACAGTCCAACTATTGATGGTAACCTTTCGCCAGCACTGACATTTGAACAATTAATAGCTCCAAGTCACTTATTGACTGGCTTTTCAAAAGATGATAAATGGTTAGGGGAACTTCCTTAGCAACATAATGCATAACTTTTCATTCTAGCCATCATAAAGACTAATTACAAGGAAGCACATTTACCAAATAAAAATATTTTTCCCATGATGTCTTCACATTTGCATTATCCTTCCTCTGCTTCTCACTTGGCAAACCACCTGACATGCTGATTTCTGCTTAATATAAAAGCATCATTCACACAGAGCAGAAATACGGCTGAATCAGTTATCTGGCTATTGCTTTTTGCAGCTTACTTCTTGCTGAACTGCAAATGACATAGTACAAAATGTTACAAAAACTGACATTCAGACATGTAACTACTGCAAATGTCAGTTATGACAGTTAATATTGAGCTCAGTGTGTTTCTGTTGCAACAAATATAGCATCCATATAAACAGATTTAGTAAACACTAAAGCACCTACACCTATTTTATCACTTTGAGATGACTAACACCAAAATGAAGAACAGAACAAACAAGTTACCTTTGTTGACTGACAAGATGATCACTGGATCCAAATGTCTCATTCACAACAGTGTTTTAAATCATTTTAAATTACTTTTCTCAAAACAGAAATGAGCAATATGAGTATGAATTCAAGGGTTAAGGTCTTATTAAAAAAACAAACTGTATTATGAATAGAAACCACTGAAACCAGCACTGCAAACATTTTGAGCCTCCTCAGAAAGTAAAGGTGGCTAACCTTTCTTTTACAGAGGATCACTGTTGCACTGATCACACCAGCTTGTTGCCCGAGTTCACCTGCCAGGTACCTGTACACCCCCTCCAATGTCACTTCCTTGCCATCTATGGATACTGGCCACCTAGAACACATCCTAAAGTCTACCAACATCTATTTTGACTTTTATGTTAAGCTGCAGTTGGTCCGATTTGCACCACACTGCTCTATTACCACATCGGGTGCGCAGTGTGGAGTAGTGAAATAGTTCAAGCTTCAGTCTCTGCATGTAGATATTTCCAGGATACAATTTGGGAGCATCTATTCAACAGCTCACCCAACAGCTCAGGCTGTGGCATAAGCTACACACAGGCTGAAAAACGCCCTGGAGAAATAAAAAAAAAACATGTCGGATACCCTACACTTGTTTTCATTAAAAGTACATTCATTTTACTTACTGAGTTGAGGTCATCAATGTTTGCTATAATGATTAATATGTAGAATGTAGCTGACAGTGTTTTATAGACTTAACTCCCAGACATCATTTAGTCTTTTATAGAGCTTAGCAATGTAATTCACGCTCATTTGTTGACACACTCACACACACACACAAAAGGGCAGTTGGACTGACTAATAAAGCCTGTAGAAGAATTCTATCAACATGAAAAATTCACACAAACTGAGCAACAATCAAACCCATGTCTCATTGCATAGCCCAAATGCTGTGTGACACCAGCACTGTTCGTGCCCCCAAGAAGAAGATGCTGGCAGAGATTTAACAATTTATATAGATGGGCAATTTTTGACATGAACAAGTACCCTTCTCAAGGATACTGCAGCAGTTGCTGGGATTTGAACTAGGTCCTGGGAGTGCAAATGCAAAGCAAGTTTTAATTGTGATATTTATGACAACTGATGGCTGGTGAGGGATGGTAATCATGTGGGATGTCATATGGAAAAGAAGAGAAGCTGGGCCGCACAGACATGTGCTTTCTGGTCTTTTTCACAGGTGTTCCCTCCTACTGCTGTGAAAGGTATAAATGTATGGGATGGTGAGGAGAAAATTGTGTGCAGGTGTCTTTCCATTGTCACTCCACACTCCTCCTCGCAAGCTTCTGTGGCCAGGTGTGCCACTACATGATATCTCAGCAGGCTACCTGCCTTGTCTGAGTTGCTAACACTACCTCTAACCAGTAGGTGGATGACAGCATCATAAGCTCGACTGTGATCTTGGTAGGCAAACTGAATGGGTCCGATGCTGTTTTGACCAGGAGTTTGCAGCTTTCCTGCAGTTTTTTTGATACTGTATGTGATGTCAGGGGAACTGACTTATAGCCATTTAAAGCTGTTCCTTCTTGTGAAGTGGAACTAAACTGGGTATTATCTCCTCATTTCCACCAATGTACCTTCGATTAAGGTACTTACCCTGAATTAATATAGTAAAAGTACCTGTAGTAGCTGTACTGGCTAAAACATTCATTATCAGTCATTGAATTTTATCCTGGGAAAAGGTATGAGCCATATAAGGCATAATCATAATATTTTAACAAAAAACAGTGCTGGCATTTTATTCAGACTCGGAAAACAGACTTGCACTCAGGCTGATTAAACAATCCAGCTTTATTAGGTCATCAGCATTAAGGTTTCATTTTATTCACTTTCAAAATTAGATCTGGAACCCTTTCAAATCGCAGTGCTGCCTGCTGCTGACATACACTGGTAGCTATTAACACGTCATTCTAACCAACTGTCACCTGAACACAGTTCAGTGACACCTTCTGTGCGATACTATGGGATATACGTTAGTTGCACATGAAAAGGTTTGAGATATGGGGTCAAGTGCAAACTTTAAGTTTTATACAAAAATAAAATTATTAGCCATTTATGATGCGAAAGGTAATGTTTTAATTAACAGAAATGATAAAATTTCAAAATCATTACAGAGATGATTCATTTGTACATCCCCAAAGTGGAGGTTAAAGGTATTTTAGTATCAGAAGGGAGAGCGTTGTGCACGTCTGTAACAGCCTTCCCAGCATGCCTTGCAACAGGCATACACTTTATACTTGTTATTCTACTGTTTGCTTGATTTAGTGTGCAGCATTCTTTTCTGCTTTTGCTGGTTAGAGTAAGATATTCACTTTACCGCTTTTTGTGTTTTTGTGTTAGCCATGACAGCATCATACGCTTGACCGTGATCTTGGTAAGCAAATTACAATGGGTCCAATGCTGTTTTGACCAGGCCAAGTGTTTGTATGCTGGTGACTGTTTAAAAAAAGATCAGCACTCAGGTCTCCATCACCCTCCCCCGTATTTCCTCATGGATGGCAATCCAGTTAAAATTTTTTTTTAAACCAATGGTTTTTTTTTAAACCATTGAAGTTACTGAGTTTTAGGTGTAGTTAATGGTGGTTAATGGGGGATACTGGTTTTGTATTATGTATACTATGTATACGATTTAATTGATATTAATCGTAGAAGCACGTTGTGTGTTGGATAAAGGATCTGTTTTTTTGTTTGAGATCTACATGCTGGTGATATATTTGAAGTCTAATGTCATTAGCTTGAACATGAAACGCTATTAGCTGTATGGAATTTTTTTGCAGAACTGAGTAATATTTAAAAATTTGTCTCAGTCAGGAATGTTGTATTTTACATTTTAGGAGATTTATTGATTTGAACATGACACTCCTTCCCTTGGATTTTATTAAGAAATGACCATGATGGTGAATTTAGTGTTATGAACAGAACAAAAGTCCTCTCTGCCTCAGGAACTTTGTTCTACTGGAGGAATTGTCTGATTTTAGTGTTTTAGATATGCTGTTTGTTATTGTTGAGCTCATTGTTGAGTTCACTGCTTAAATCTACTATTATTTTTTTACATTTTTGCATAGAGTTTGACTGCTGAAAGTATGGTTTATATGTCAGAGCTGTAGCATAAGATAGTCATGCACATTATACCAGTTTTACAGGAAATCTGCAGAAGTCACATGCAGCCTTGAAAGAATGTGTGTGTGCTGTGTTATGTTTCCTGCTAAGGTACACGAAACGGCTGAGGCACAAAGGGTCTACCTGAGTGTTCCCATGAGACCTTTATGTGTATCCACTGACATCAGACCTGAGGAGTGGAACCGCACGTGTCCCTCGGGTGTTGCGCCAATACTAGTACCCCTGGCTGCCTAAGGCAATGCGCAGACTGTGTGACAGACAGGTGAAGGACACAGGAGTGGGTACACGCACGAGGGGCAACAGCATTGTGTTCTGCACATTTTCCAGCCCTTGAAGAGTCATTGCGTGGATTGAAGGTGTGAGTGATATTCTAAATGAGTGACATTCTAGGCTGCTGGTTTTTTTACTTGCAAAGGACAGAGTGAAACAAAATCCCCCAATAAAATGAAAATGCACAGGGCTGTGATCCTGGCAATGCATAATGAATTTTAAACAAGATTTCCTGCATGTTTCAGCCAGGGAAATCAGTCCACAGAAATAATGTCTGGAGAAGGAGTAAAATTAATTTGAGTAATGCATTTATCTTAATTTGGGCCTATTATTTGTTAGGACAGATTAGGTTCTAATTATGTATTGCTCTGTTAAAATGAAAAGAGCATTGAAACCCTAATGCTGGTAGCAGTTAAGCTGTTTTTTTTCAATAGTATAATCTAATATTTGGAAAGGTGCTTTGAAAAGTATGTGACATATATTTCTGGCAATGTTTTCAAATATATTCAGAACATTAAAATAAGAATAAAATACTATTTTAAAGCACAAAGTTTTCATTTTTTCAAGACTGTTTCTAATTACAGATTTGTCTGTGAACTATTCCTTCTTTTATGTACAATACCATTGATTTATTCTTGCTAACATGTATTTCAGTCAACTGTTTCCAAAAGCGGTCCATTGCTTATAAATCGCTAAAAAACAACTGACAGTGTTACATGCATTCAGTTTATTTAAAAAAAAAAAACACTCCCCAAGTGCAACAGTTTTATACTTATAAATAACTTACATAACAATAATAATATGCAGACATAGCAAAGAAGTCTGTACACAGAACCCTTATGCTCAGTCTAGCAAAGGAATAATGTTCTGAATTTGTGACTAGCAACGATTACTTACAACCTTATGTAAACAGTAAAGATTTTTGTAAATCTATTCATGCATTTTTAAATTAACAATGGACATTGAATAAATGCATCTTAAAGACAAGTAAAACAACATTAGTTTCTACAGTACCAAAACCTGCTGAATAGTTATGTCTTCTGCTATTGGAACAAAAACTTTGCTGTAAATTCTAGTAGTCACCTTTTGAAATATAAACAATTCTTGTTACAAGTAACTATGGAAACAAGCAATGCTAAATGATAATGTCTCTCACAATTACAACTTACTAGAGGTCATAAAACAAACTTGAAGATGTTAGATACACAGTTAGATGAAGAATTACACTCTCTTGGTCACAACAAATACTGGGACATTACAAGGGTCTGGGAGATTGTTATGAATAATTCATATAGACTAAGCTCTCAGAACAAATGTGGTTTGCTGTTTTTAGACAGAAAGAAGTTCTAGGGAATAGTACACATAAACAACTGAGATCACCTGCCAAGCCAGCTGAGCGACAACCTGGGTTCTAAATAAATAAAAATAAATAGATAATTTTTTAAAAAAAGAAACATTAATAATTAATTAATTAATAATGTCATATACTGGTTTATGTTCCTAATCTGTTTTTGAAAGTTGGATTTAAATCAGAAAAACTTAAATAGGGACTGTATTTCCCATTATTTTAAACAGAGAAAAAATTATAATTCACTCAACCCCCCCCAAAAAAATTCCAACCAATTTCTCAAAAAATCACTAAAACACATATAATAAACCATCATTTTACTCTTTATTGCTCTCATATGCTTGTGCAACAGTGGTCATTTAGCAATACCGGTGTTGTGTGGCACAGATCAAAATGTGCACCTGACCTGCTTTGCACAACTGAGCATGAAGTCACAGCAGATCCCCCTCACTAACATGATGAACTATTCAAAATTTCTTTGCATGCAGTTTTTATTTTCTGACAGGTTTTCAGGACATAGATAATGTAATACTTTGCAGGACATGGATGCAGCCACAAGTGAGTGAGACTTGCAAACCAGACACTATGGGTACCCGGCAGGCGCAGTACAAGCAAGACATGTATCAATTGTAGTATTTAAAGATAACAATAAATTACAGAACAAAGAAGCCTTTAATTACAAAGTTTGGCTAGAGACCACATCATACATTTAAAGCATAGATTGAGTTTTTTTTTTACAAGGTTAGGGGAGCTTTTTATGCTGAGAAAAAGAAGATGTTCTATTGGGGAAGTAAACCAGGGTATAATAATAATAATAATAATAATAATAATAATAATACACATTTTGAATAGGAATGCTTGCGGTATAATCAGAATGTCAAACTTAATAAAAACTCGTTTTCCTCTAGCAGCTTACTCTGCACCACCTCTCCCCAGATATAGAAGAAATGATCACTCATTTTCTCTCCTGGCTCCTGAACTTCCACTTAAGATCAGTTCTGCTTCTTGTCTCCTAACTTCCTACTGCCTTTTGAAGACCCATCTATTCTCATGGAACTTGGGGCTGTTAAACTTCAATTCTTTTGTGTCACTAGCTGGCCTTGATTTCTGTCATTTTGCTTTTAGTTATAGATCTTAGCAATAGTCTGACTGTTTTCCACTGATGTTATCAGTTAAATTTAGTCTTAAGTGGACCTTTTTTTAATTCAATTTTGTACAAGCCAAGTAATTCATCTTTCAACTCTTAAAACTTACTGACTATTGCCTTCACAAAGTATTCACCCCCTTCCCCATTGATGGTTTCTCATTCTGCTGTGTTAAAAAGACAAACTGAAGCATATGTAGGTTGTTTATGCTGATATTCTTGTCAAGGAAATGTATTTTAATGCTTTGGCTACGTCTGAAGTTCCCTCTTGAAATATGTGGTTGTCTGAAGTTCATTTTCTTCTGCTTGAAAAATTACACTTGACCTGCATGATAATTCAAAGCAGCTTTGGAATGTATAGACACCCTTTTGGAACTTTTTAGACAGTGTAACCTTCTGACCCCCACCCCCTGCTCTATGTAAGGTGACATGCATGCAATCGCTCAATGTGCTGTCTTTACCTCTATGTTTGCTCTGGCCTAACGTGGTTCACAAATATAATTAAAAATATATTTAAGTGGGATTAGTTTCCACTGATGTAGAAATAATTCTGTATTGTTTAAATAAAATGAAGTATTTCAGTCCTCAGAATTATATTAACATAATCTTGAGAGCTCATACTAAATGATAAAGTAACAAGGTACCGCTGAGTTAATTTCAGATTCGCCTGTGTTCAATTCCTTGACTGCACAGTCAATACCACTGTAAAGTTATACAACTAAAACTGCAGATCAGATCAGTCCTGGTGTCATGAAGTCTGTGAGTTGCCTGTGGAAATTCTAGGTGAAGTTGTTAAGAGAAAAAAAGCTGCAGAAGTTTATTAAAAGGCTGGGAGAGCTTTGACCACTGCTGGGAGCACTGTGAAGTCCATTGTAACAAAATGGACAAAACATGGCACACCCCAGACCCCCCCAAGATCAGTTCATCAAATCAAACTAATCAAGTGGAGAAGAAGAGCAATGATCAGAGAAGTGACCAAGAGGCCAAATACAGCACCAGCAGGGCTGCAGAGCTCTTTGCCTAAAACGGTAGAAACTGTCCAGACATCAACAATATCCTCAACACTTCACAGATTTGGAGTCTTTGGGAGTGTGGCTTGAAGGAAGCCACAACTGATAAAGGCTATTGTCAAGTCATACGTAGAGTTTGTAAGAATCCATGTGCCAAAACCTAAAACCTTGGAAGAAAATTATGTGGTCTTTAGCTGTAAAGTAATGTGATATATTTGGCATAAATCAAATACAGTCCAACACCCAGGCAGCACCATCCCTACTGGCAAGCATGGTGGTGGTAGCATCATGGTCTGCCATTGTTTTCCAGCAGGAGGCACTTGAAAGTTTGTTGCATTAAGGACAACACAGATAGAGCCAAATACTGGCACCCTGTTTCAGTCAACCAGAGGTCTGTGTTCAGGAGAAAGATTCATTTTCCACTAGGACGACGACCCAAACACAGGGCAAAAAGTACTAAGGAATGGCCTGAGAAAAGGAGGTTACTATTCTGCAATAGCCCAATGAAAGCCCTAACTTGAATCTAGTTTAAAATCTGGGATATAACCTGAAAATTGTTGCTCACTGGTGCTCTTCATCTAATTCGACACAGTTTGAGCAAGTTTACATTACAGGACGGGCAAGGCTCACACAGGCATAGCCAAGAAAACACACAGCTGCAATTGGATCTAACTGACCAGGTACAAAGTACTGACTCAAGGAAGCGAATGAATGGTTTCTTAAATGAGAAATGTAAGTCGTTCATTCTGGAGAAACAAATCCTCTTCAATAAAACATTTTTTTCCATCATAAATGTGTTGAATTTATTGTGTTAGTGAAGGGAAAAAAATGGTTGGAAGCTTTACAATTTGGGCAGGTAACAGGAGCAAAATGTAAAAATTCAAGGGGGTTCATTTCTGAAGGGACTAGAACTTACATACCCATTTTTAAAAAACAGTTGAGGTGGCCTCTGCTTTAGAAATTCTGAAGAAAATTTCAGAGCATAAGGCTGTAAGAAACAAATCACTAAATAACTGTTCCTGAGAACGGATGCCTCTGCAAGAAAACACACACACACACACAATTCCAATACATTTGCCTTTTAATATGTAAGGTTTCTCATCTGAAAAACTGTGTCCATTCAAGTGATGCCATGATGTTATTCCTTTTTCACGCAGATATCAGTGCCTAAAATCCAGGAGAGCTGTACAGTAAATATGCTGTGATGAGTCACATAAAATAATCCCATGTATTATTTGTATCACCAAACTCCGTTGTTATCATTTTTATTATTATTATTACTCAGTGGAAACAGAGGCGGGAGGTTTGGACCAAAGCCAGATAAGCAGCAAGCAACCAGTTTTTGTTTTTCCTGGATAAGAAAGATTAACCACTTTGAGTTACGTCGAGGAAAAAGGTCAGTTCTACTCTGCTCATTGGGACACAGTATAACAAGGGCAGACTTTCTAACATCATACGATGTAAACATCTGTAGACATTGTTTGGGATGTTTTCCCTTTTGTTCAAGGCTGCTGGAACATCAGGGACCATCATAATAAGCAGAGCAGAGTTTAGAGACCAGGCAACCCTCATTACAAAGACACTTGACTAACTGCATCTGACATGCCCTGTTTTTCTCCGAGGAAACTGTGTGACGCCACTATGATTAAGTATTAGCACAGGGTGCTTGTGGGATGTGTTTGCTTGTAGGCAGGTGATAAAGGACAAAGACTCGGCTTTCACCACAGCGTTTGACTGCTGATAGTTATGCCCACTTGCAAGGTGTCAAACCTGAACTGGCAGTTTTATAAAGTGGCAAGGCCACGGGAAAATGTCTCTTCTCCAGCTGTTTCATTCCTACCAAGACGGAAACCCACATCACACAGTACACAGACTTACTACTATAAAAATAAAATACTCTATAAATGTGGGCTTTTGGCATTTTTCCTCAAGATTTCCTAGGGAAAGTGAAACAGAGAAGAAAAACTGAACATCCTTTATATTTGATGCCCTGAAATGTAACATATCTCTATATCTATAAAGCTGATTCTGTTTGTCTGTCTGTTCTTTATGCGTGGCTTTATTTATCAAGTCACAGATTTAAAATTTGGCACACAGGTACTTCTCATCCCAGGTTAGGTTTTTGTGTGGTCAAATACAGTACTGTGCAAAAGTCTTAGGCACCTGTGGGATAAATGCTATAAAGTGAGGGTGGTTCCAAAAATAATGCCATGAATACTTATCAATCAATAAACCTTCTAAAAAGTGCAGCAGACAAAAAAAAACCTGAATCAAATCAATATTTGGTGGGACCACCCTTTGTCTTTAAAACAGCATCAGTTCTCTTGTGCAAACCTGCATGCAGTTTAAGGTAGAGGTTGGTAGGTTCTTTCAAACATTGAGGAACTGGCCACAGTTCTTCTGCAGACTTTGACTGTCTCTACATGTCCTCCCAGCCTGACTTGATCATGTTGAGATCAGGGCCCTGTGGGGACCATACCATCTGTTGCAGGATTCCTTCTTTTTGCTCAAGATAGTTCTGTATGACTGAGATTGGGTGTTTGAGGTCATTCTCAGGCTGCAGAATGAATTTGGGACCAATCACAAACCTCCCTGATGGTAGATAAGCATCTACCTGTACTTCTCAACAAGCATTGAAGTTGCATGCCTAACACTTTTGCACAGTACTATATATATACACCCACCCACACATAATCAAACGGCACTACACACTTTAGTGAGTCACATCTGCAGGCAGTGCCCAGCTGAATTGTCAAACTGAAGACAATCCCCCCACACACATTTGGTTTTCTTTTTCAGTTGACTAGGACCGTACTAAATACAACCACTTTAATGGTAAAACAGTTTGATAATTATATAATGTATTATTACTTTTTACCTTTCCACTGCTACACCTTTCTGACCCAGGCAGCACTGGGTATCTAAGCTAGTTTTAAATAAAAAGGAATACACTGCATACAATCAAGAGCAGCAATGATGGATGTCAACAGAGATGCACACAAGAAAATTGTATGTAGAATAATTCAACTTTGAGCTTTTAAATACACATTGATCAGTTATGCTGATGTCACACTGGGGTATATCTGAGATTTAAACTTTACGGACTAAATGGACAGCATGCACTTTGCTAATGTCATTTGGCTGAATCCTGCAATTGCAATTTAGTAAGAGATTATTTTTTCCTCCCGTAATGAGGAACTGCACATTCACAGACATGTATTACTTTATATTTAATGAAAATGACACATTAATTAGAAATTACATGTCAAATATAGCAATGAACACATCTGTTATCCACTTACTATTCAGGATCTCCTTCTTGAGTGTTTTCACTAGAATGCTGTAATATTTTCTATTCAGTTTTTACACATTTTTGTAAAGGTTTGTATTTGCTATTAAATATAAAATAAACTGTAACAAGCATGCTATGAGAACAGTATGATCTTGTCAGCAGGGGTGGATTTAACAGCTTGGGGGACTAAAGCAAAAATGGGAACGGGGCCTCATCGATCCCAATTCTCATTCTTTTCTAGAATTCTTAGTCTAACCAATCAGGCCTATTTGTAAAAATATGTTTTCACTGGTCCATAGACTGCTTTGTAAAAGGTCATGGCTGTATTTTGCATGTTTGTTCATTCTGAGAAAATCATTATGTACTCAGCAGTTTATGAAACATGAATTTAAAAGTACAACCCACTGTGAACTCTTAAATCCATGCACTTACCTTATGCTTCGCTTATTTTTTTATCTGTGTGCAGGTAACAGGAAAGGATGTCTGATAATTGAAATAAAATCAAAATGCAGGTAATTTTCTTTTACTATTAAACTGCGAATTTTTACTATTAAACTGCGCTGCCTCTGACAAAACTGAATGTGCCAGGCCAGGTTAACAACTGGCCAATAGAAAAACCCATAGTGGCATCCATTAAAGAAATAGCGTATATTTTCATACTAATGGTGACAAAATCTTAACCACAAGCTGAGATATTAGACGTGTTCATTTTGAATGTTTATATTATTAGTCTTGATACTTATAATGTTAAATTTGTCAAACCCAGTGAAATAAGTCACATTAATATTTGGGGAACAAATGTTGCATTAAAACTCTTTAAACATTAGTCCTTTACAATTATTCTTAATAAAGACAGTACTGTTGTACTACATAACATTGCTGTCAAGTACATTCAAGTCAAGTTTCTGTTGTTAAACCTATTTTTGTGAGTATGAAAGTTTTATAGTAGATGTTTAAATCTAGTTGTCTTACAAGGTTAAAAACACGAAAGGCTGAAATTTCTGATTGTTTAAACGTACCTGAGCATATTATCACATTTACCAATGTTTTTATTATAAACCTGTACTATTTTGCATGTGCAAAACATTTTTATTTTTGTTCTTGGGATTTCTCGTGATGCTGTAGCTTTTATAAGTTTTTCAGTCCTACTGGGTTGTTGGTGATTCGACAGACCAGTATAGAAGTCTAGCTCAATATATTATTCCTGAAATTCATTTGACAGATATGGATTGGATGGCTTCACCAACAAACTATAAAAGCGAAAGAAAGTTTTACTCACGTAGACATTCAGCGGAGTGGTAAATTGCACACACAGCATATATTATTGATGAATCGGGCAAATTGCAAACTCATCAGTTACTTTGGAACCTTGTAAATGGCCCAGTGAGGGATGAGCAAATGTCAACAAAAACATTTGGATACAATACCTTTGTTCACCAAGGAAGCCCAATTTTATTATTGATTCAGTTGTTCCGCAAGATATTGAGAGCTAGCAAGAGCTATTATAAGACAATTGCCACAACACACACACACACACACACACACACACAAAATATAAATGTATTTAATTTGTACAGATTTTACACCGAGTTTGACAAAACACACAGTTTTGTAAACCACACACAAGTTTTTAAAGACTGTCGGCACACTCTTGTGGTTATGCTCAGAAACTACAGTAACGTCTGCTGTGGTTGCTTCACACAGGTCAGTCCACACACTACAGCTGAGCACTTCCCTGGAGATCTGTGCTGCTCTCAGAAACACATCCTCCAGCTGCGTGTTCCGGTAATGAGGACCGTCTCACTTGGATCAACGTGTACACTCCTCTTACCAAGAAAATGAAAGCAATGGTTGCAAAGAAGGTGGCATAGATGAAGAACTGAAAAACAAAATCCAGTTGATAATCAGAAAATATCCAGGCTTTTAAAAGAAAGAAAGATCAAAAGACACTAGTGATCATATTATAATTTCTAAGATGTTTGTCTTCATCTATCTATCTATCTATCTATCTATCTATCTATCTATCTATCTATCTATCTATCTATCTATCTATCTATCTATCTATCTATCAGTTTCTGGGTTTCATAGTACTTAAATTATTAAAATTAATATTAATGGCCAGTTCATGTAAACAGCCTATATGGATAAATGCCTGTTTCACACAATTAATGGAATTAATGCCGTGTTTACGTACCTGGGTGGTTAGTGGCAGCTGAAGGCTCTTTGTGTTAATCACAACTGCTGTCAGAATGGTCTGTAGGATCATTGCCAGAAAAGTATTCACTCCAAACATCAACGCATAGCATTCCTTACTCAGTTTTTTTGCAATCTGAAACCTGGAAAATTATATTAAATATATATTGAAAAAACATGAATGAACAGCCTACAAGAAGGAACCGAACATCTGTTACTGCTAGCTGGATTATTTGCTATAAATCCTGAGATTTAAAGTAGCAAAAAAAAAAAAAAAAAACGTGTCCAGTCATATCATAAACAATCCAGTTAGCATTATTTCTATTATTTATCATGCCTTACGTGCATATAGTTATCAGCATCATGTAAGAGGACTTGAACAGCACGTAGGAGGCATAGCAAATCCAGATGTTGCTGGTGACATCCATCACGTAGACAGATCCTGCACTCACCACTGAGAACAGGCCTAGGATGAGTTCGCCCCACACAAACCAACTCAGAGTCAGGTGACCTACTGCAAAGGAGGCTGCTGCACCTACAGGTTCACACAGAAGGGACATGAACTGCACAACACTGACAGCAAGAGTCTTTTCAAATCTCACAATGATTAACAAAGAAATACCACTTTTTCTCGATATAGCATGATGATTAAGCCATTGAAAAAGTTAATTAAAAAAGCCATTGAATCACTACATGTAGACACAAAGGTGCTTCAGAAAAGAATTTGCTGACCATTGCAAAAACCAACTATAAACAAAGATATTTGGACTGGAAAACCCGGTCTGACATGTAAAAGCATAATGAAGCTAGTAAGCGTTCGACTATACCTGTGTGTCCCTAGATAAGAGCTGTTATACCTCTTATTTGATATATAAAGAGCTTTGAAAATGAAGAATTCTCTGTATTATTTATTTTATTGTGTAATACATTATGATGGCTAAATGTTATCGTGCCTTTGTGTAACTTAAAATCACAGTTGGCAACATTGCCGGGACACATTTACCTGAAAGGGTTGCCACGGCATCAACTGCACCATTATAAGCAGTGAAATTCTCATGGGGCTCTTTTAAAGACCATAGAATCTGCACATAGTTGGAGACTTGGTAGAACCCACATCTTCCCATAGACCACCACAAGGAGAGGAAGAGGATGGCCACTGATGAGTAGCACCCCTTATAGTGCTTCATAAGCTTTGTCCAGGCACGCACAAAACATCTCCAACGGACCCTTCTTAGGGCACTGAAGGCGAGTCGAGAGGGCCTGGCTGACTCGGAAGAAATGTCTATGTTTGGGCAATTTGGATACAGCTCATTAAGTAGCAAGCTGCTCTTCGGCATGGGCAGCAGAAAGGACAGGAGCAGCGCTATGGAGAGGAAAACCAGGGTGATGACGTTTAACCAATAAAAGGACAGGCCCCCGAAAGATGTGAGGAGTTGACCCAGCAGGGAGCCGACCGCGAACCCAACAAGAATCGATCCTCTGCAGTAGCTGGTCACCCGCTGGTAGTACTCAGTGTGGACCACGCTGTAAATGTAGGCGTAGTACCCCACGTCAGACGCTGAAGCGATGCTGTAGACAAACAGTGCTGACTGCGCAGCTCTGACTCCCGAGCTGAAAATTAGCAAGAGCCAGGCAGCCACGTAGCACAGGCCTTGCAGCACCACAATGGGTTTGTACCTTAGGAAGTCTGTCACTAAGAACAGAGGGACCAAGAGGACAAGGTTGGAATATGTCCATACTGGGTATATTTGCCTTGAAACCTTGAAGGAAAAACCAAAGTGAGGACATGTCACTAAACATTTATATATTTTTCCCTGATAATAACCCCTGACTACTGTATATTTAATTTCACAATGTGTGTTAATCTGGTATAGTAATAGGCAAATATAACAAAAAATTTGACACTGTGATGAAAAATGCTCGATGCCTATATTAAACGACATCTGTCAGTGTTTACATTTCATAAAAATATTTTGGTTCACTTTTTCTTTGGGTTTGGATTTCTTAACCTCCATCTGAAGTGAACAGCCTAAAACATCTGGATTGCATATATTATCACATAAAGATGTGTAATATCATCGATAACCTCTAAATCCTGAGCAGGGTCATGATGGTGCAGGGCCTATCCCAGAGTCAGGGCACTGGGCTGTGAAACAACCCCCTGATGGGACACCAGGCCATTGTAGGGTGGCCACACACAGTCACACACAAAGGGCAGTTTAGAGTGATCAATTATCCTGACACACACGTCTTTGGGAGGAAACCTACGCAGACATGAGGAAAACATGCTAACTCCACACAGCCCGAACCAGATTTGAACTCACAACCCAAACAGCACAACTACTGTGACACAGCAGTGCTACTTGCTGATCGACCCTTCAAAATGTGTAATATATAATATGCAAAAATAATTCTAAATAATCTTAACAATGTAAATCATTGTAGCAAAAAGCATGAGCCACATGAATAAATGTATCTGAAAAATTATGACCTGTATTCATTATTTGAACTTACAGAAAAGTGCTATGTCACAAAACCATCTTGGTCAAATACCTGCAAATACAGTTTTACATACCTGTGCAATGCTAATGTTTTTATAAGGCCCAATAAGAAATGGTGTCAGGAATGGTTCTCCGGGCCTCATCATGGAGAAGAAGCCGTAAGTGCAGATGACCACAGTGGGGTACAGCCAGCCGCTGCTCTGCTGTGAAATGCAGCACTTCATGACTTCTCCTTTCGAAAAATGATCAAAGTTCTGCACTGTAACAGGCAGGGCTCTCTGCACGAAGTCATTTATGCATTTTTATCAGCTTCGATACTGGCGCTGAGATAAGTTCAAGGAGAGTATGAAAGTCAGTGTTTGCAGAGAGGCAGAATCTAGTAGTACCTAAGTGCACGAAATGGGAGCATTAGGTACAGTAAGTGCTATGTGCAGAGAGCGGTGGATACTGACCTGTCACCAAAACAGCGCTACATCACTTTCCTGTGTCCGAGATGAAGTGGAGGTCTCCTCGTTGCTTGATATCAGCAGTAGGATGATGTTAGGGAAGGGCACTTGTACCTCTGAATGTATCCCTTTTCAAGTCAAGGTAAGGGGCCTGTTCTTGTGCCCTTGAGGAGAGCACTAAACATGACATGGCTGAATTAAACATCTATTTATATGAAGAATAAAATTATGCAGAGATGTGTAAGTAACTGGATAAAAGGCTATAATAATAAATATCACACACAAAAAGCGTGACGCAGTAAGAATAAGAGGCCGTGTCCCACCATGAACACAAACTGACGGGCTTTCTTTTCCTTTTTTAAAGATGTTAGCAGACACACTTTCATAAGTGTCTCGGTTCACTTTGGTAGACCTTGATCCACTTGAATTGGAGGGGTGAGACTTACACGCAAGCACAAGCAAATGACCTCTCATTACTCCCCCATTCTTTTTCATGGAAGGATAAACTCCAATGAGGCATGGCTTGGAGGGAAGGACACACAGAATGCAGCAGGCCCAGGTTAAGGATATCCAATTCAGGTAACAAATATGCAGGCCTATCGGGGAGTCCGTCAGCGGTGCCGCCAGAGCTTCGGTCATGTGACCAGCCGCTGTAATAGCCCTCCAGTGGCTTGTAACCATCTGGCAGTAAATCACACCCTGAAGAGGGGAATTACAAAAGCGGCACCTCACATCTGACAGAATACCAGATGTACTGTAACCTACATAAGCTGCATGGTCAACAGAACAGGAGCAAACAAAACCAGTGATAATATATCCCAGGCTGTACAGGCACAGAGGTATGAAACTCTGCAGGAAAATGATTCCCATCGTCCTACCTCCTTCCTGGGCATAGTTTTTATGGAACACTTAATACCCCTAATAAACATTTTAGTGAACATTTGTATAATAATATAATAATATTTCCCTGGTGGATACCTAAAGTGTATTCAGTTCAATTCAGTTCAGCAATCAGGTGGATTTCTTGGTTTTATCTATTCAAAGTAAAGCTAAACAATACAAAGCAAGGCATAAAAACTGCCATAACACTGTCAAGCATTAGACATATTGTCGTGTTTTATATGCCTAATTTTTGCTCCTGTTCAGGAGTGTAAATCTAACAGGTAGCGGCGGAGATAATGGCGTGTGTGCTTGTGTCTGGGTGTATGTTGTGTGCATGTCTGTGTGTGTGGGAGGTTGGATGGGCACGTCTCCCTCATTACTCTCCATTCCACACCCACATTCTCATAATGTTACATGTTGTGAAGTACCTAGTGTAAAGCATACAAACTGCAAATGAAGAAAGACAGTGAGGGTAAGTATGCCTTCAGGGTTGCCTGTTTAATTAGATTCATAGAAACAATTAATTTCTGCACAGTATATTATCTCTACAGCAACAATATTGTGGGTGTTGACAAAACAATTTGTGTCTTATTGTGTTCCAAAAGGTTATAGACGTATTAGGAGCAAATTAGATGTATGATAAACAAATACAGGTCAGTCTAAATGTTATTAATTATATTACGCAAATGATTTATCACTACACGCTGGGCAGAGTGAACATCTATTTCATATTCAAGGAAACGAAGAGATGCAGACTGACTAACTTTATCACAGAAGTCGATATATTTTATGAAATATGTAGTCACAAGGTATTAGCACATTGCTTGCAGATTCAGTAAATGTCAGTAAATGTCTCAAGTATGGTTCTCTTTTGTGAGGACCAGTTGGACAGCCGTATAAATTACAGCCATTCACCGAAACAGAGATAATTCGTATATAGATGTGGAACGCTGACTTTGATTTCTTTTTGGTTGCGATGCCTTTCAATGTTGCAGAGTGTAATGGGCATCATTCTAACAACCCCTCAGTGGAAGAGCCACCAACTCACCTAGAATGGAACATATTTGGCATAATTTAATTTACTTAATCTCTGTTTTAGACTTAATCTACAGCACTGTATGCTAAACCATATAAAGTGCTCTATACCACTGAGTGTGACCATAAAGCACTGCATGAATACAGAGCGTGCGTCCTGAGTACTACCGGTTTTATAGGAAATAATTTCAGTCCCTTGGTTTGTTTCTTTGTACACTGCCACCTTGTCCAGTTTCAAAGCCCAAACTTAATACATTTGTCTAGGTGAGGATTTTTTGCTTTCTTTTTTCTTGGCGGAAGCAGATTTAGACAACAAAGCAATGAACCCATGTACTGCAATTGTTTCAGTTGTTTCCATCATTTCCTTAGTTTCCTCAACACAATGTAGATTTAAGGAGCATAATCTTGAATGAAAAAAGAAAGTGATTTTTCAGAACATTAAATGAGGAGCTGAGCTGAGTCTGTGGAGATATCTGATTTTCACCAAATAAAATGTCAAATTTGGAGAAAGCTGGAAAAAAATGCTTTTGAGACATGGCAAATTTCATTTTTGTCTGTTGAAAAGCTAGTTTTCAATCCTCAAAAAAGGCTGTAAATGATTTTCCTGTCCATAGAATAGCAAATATCAAAAACCTTCTGGAGCAGGAAACTGGATTCCTATTTAAAGGGTTTATGACATTTGAATAGATGTTTCTACCACCTTATCTACTGAGATTATGGTGATCTTACTGACCAAAAGAATATAGGATTGTCTTTTTTGGTTTCAGATGGCAACAGACAATTATTGCTAGGTAGGAAAATGATGGGAGTCCAAGATTAGCTGCATCAACAGCCCACTAACTTCTCACAAACAAGTTAATCCTTCATCCACTCCAGAATTATATGTCCATGGTACTCTATGCTATATTAAAAAAAATAATGCAACTAGTTCAAGCCATTTAGTAATAAAACTTCTAAAAGGCTTCTGATGGAAACTCCAGAGTCTTCTGTTTAACTCTGTGCTTCTTGGCTTGCTGAATGTATTGAAAGACTAATTGATATCTATGACAACTTGTCTAGAGGTCCATTATAAAACCTTAATTTTACTGGCATGTTTGGTGAAAGGTGAGTATGATCTCAGGAGATGGTTTAATGAACCATTGTCTTGTACTGGACACATCAGGATAACAAATGTAATAACACTTTGAACAGAATCCACACATAAACACACACACACACACACACACACACACACACACACACACACGCACTCTGCAGAGCTGTCTGACAAGTGCTCTAGAGATTTTGCCAGCACCACTTAACAAATCAGTTGCCTTGTCTACAATCTGAGGAAAGCCTGGCTTTGCTGCACCTTGTAACAAAAACGACAAATGTGATGCGCTATGCATTAGCCGGCTGTCAACAAGCAAGGGACTCACTTTGAAACAAATGGAGTGTGATTATTGCAATTTGGATGGTGTGGATACGTTTGCTGCCTGAAATTGGCTGACTTTGGCACTTAGCAGTAGAATCCGATTGATGCCGACTAATAAGATGTGAAGTTTCTCAGAGTGAGAAAATACAGTGTCTTTGCTGAGCTGAGATCTTACCTGCTTGAGTTGTGAACAAGGGCTTCCATCCAAAATTGCACAAAAGTTTCCCTGGAGCAAATATTCATTTGACTCACAAATTCCCCAGAGATCAAAGTTCTTTATTAATATTATGTTTATTTGATTTATTTTACCAAATGATTTAGTTGTGTCTGTATTTAACTCAAACTTTTTCTATTGCTTAAATGTCACACTTGCTGAAAACAGTAAAATAATTACCTTGGAATCATTTAACACTCTACAGACAAAACAGACACAATACAGACTTTTATCCTGGCCAGGTTCACATCTACTGAGTAATGAGCAGCATATATGCGCAATATATACCGAGTAAAGAAAAAACACCAACTGGCTGACCGGGGGATGCGAATAAAAGTTAACAACTTTTAAGAAGATATTTAGGTGTGTGATGTAATTGGTTAGACAGGCTATTGAACAATGTGCCTCAGCTGTTAGGCTGTCCCTCGTCCTCAATCTGTGCCCAGCTTGAAGGCATCATTTGTCAGTCTAAAGCTTTTTTTTTCAGGTGCTCCCAAACGCTGTGCACCCTTTGTTAAATAAATCATTCAAACCACATGGAGGCGCTGTCGGCACATAACAAATACGCGTTATAGCTCTTATAGTTACTGTCATCACCATCATCACCATCATCATCAGACCCTTGTTTTTGTGCATTCTCAGATGTTTAGTAATGTCTGACAAACCTTACAAACAATCTGTGATTATTCATTCAGTGCTCAAGCAAATTACAGATAATGACATACAGTAATGGGTGTTTTGCTTTGCTCAGCCCATTATTGAAAAGTCACAAAACCTGGAAAAATACGCCGAATAACTTCAAAATGGTTACGGCGGTCAGGATCCGCAATTGAAAAAACGACCATTACTGCCAAATTACAAACATAAGGATAGAACATGGGAGGCATAAAAGACAACACGATGTTGCAACCGGAAGTGTCACAAAGGCAAACCAGCACTAAGACGCTAACAACGCAGTAGCAGAAATACAGAACCGGCATGAAAATGGTAATCCTCAGCAAGACTTCCAGCACTGCAAAGGTGCACATATTTTATTCAAAGCTATATTGCTTTGAATGGAATCATTCACTGAACAAATAAATAAATAACAGACAATGCATTTTTTCACCTGCTTGAGTGAGTTCATTAATAAAAAATGTATTGGGAAATAGATTTCACTTAGTGCTATGTGTGGCTGTTAGAATGGCCAAGTCTTTTAGAAAATTGTCGTTAAAACCATGTTAGTGCTCAATAAAATGGCACGGATGCCAGACTCAATAAAACAAGGTCACAAGTGTGGTGATGTAATACTTGGCAGAGCCCTTGAGTGACACATGGCTCCGTGTGACAGCGACTCTGTACGCTGCATTGACAATGAGAGTGAGCTCTCCTAATGGCGGAAGACAGGGCAGCGCTGTCACATTAGCATCCACTTTGCATACAGCCGCACCCGAGCGCTTGCCCTGTCTCCGTCGCTTCTGAACGGCTTTGCCGCATCTCTAATTCTTTCATTCTGTCTCTCTCAAAGGCTCGTTCTTGGGCGTGAAGTAGCAAAAGAGGAGATTATCAGTATGTACCCAGGTAATGTTCTCTCCCTGTGCTTCTTGAGGATTTCCATGGGCAAAAATCCTGCTCCTCAGACTCGTCTTTATAATTAAAGAGTCACATTCTATCCTTGGAGCCCTTTGTTCGAAGTCCTCTGGGCTTTTATTTTCTGAGAGCTTCAATAAATTGCCTTCTTATTCGTTCACAATATTTATTGTGTGGTTTGTTCTCAAAATGACTATTCTCTCCTAATTATAGCCTTCTTTTCCTGTTACTTTCAACAGCCCAAGTGAGATATTTATTATTAAAGATAATGAGAAATATTTAATATGTGCGAGAAGAAATTAATTATTAACACTTGGCAGCGTAAGTCATCAATAGGCTTTTAAGGCAATATTAATTATTGTAATTTCAAACAGAATTATCAGTGAATATATCCAGAGCCAAGTTTTATTGTTGGCTGATTTTGGAAAAAAAAGCAAGGGCACATTTTTTCCATTTATATTACTCTTTCCTCCAAAGAGACTTGACCATATTTTTAACCCGTTGGCACAGAAATTGTTTTCCCTTTTACTGAAACCGTTCAATTTAAGCACTTTGCTCGAGGATACTACCGAAGCGGTAGGAGTGGGTTTTGAGCCAGCAACCTTCGAGTTACAAGTCCATGCTGTGTTCCTGGCACCCCACTGCAAACAGTCAGAGTGCATGCATTTCATAGCATTTGTAAAACAGCAGGATGTTTTCCCTTTGTATTGATTTGCAACTGCAAATAATCAAACAAGCCTGAAAATAAAAGGAAACGGTACTTGTCAGTATATCGATAGATAGATAGATTGGTAGATCGATAATGACCGTACATAAGGCATACATATATATGAAATGAAATGACATTTTACATATTCAACATAGCCCATCATAACCACCAAAAACTGTGTATAATACCTCTGCTTTTTAGATCACTTTAATACTGCAGTTTTATAAAGTAATTATACAAAGACCCAGCATCACGCACTATGTAATTAATTTTTTGCATCTTTCTTTGGTATATTAAGGCCAATACAATAGGAAACCGACAAACAGATAAGTAATCCAGCAGAGAGGTCCTTTGGTTCACCGCAGACATTCTTTTTGAATCAAGTACAGGTGGATAGGTGGATAAGGAAACAGAAATAGTTACGAGCCTCACCTTCACCTCAGCATGACTGTGGTCAGCACTTCCACCAGGTATGTGATTCCACCTTTGCTGTCATTATTTTCTGATGGAGAGAATGTCAAGAAATAGCTTGTAATTGCTCTGCAACACCGGGCGTCCGTGTGTGATGATCAGGTGCACACCGGGGTGGAACATTACAGTTTCATTTTCAATTAACCCTAAAAGATTAGCTATAATGCGCATTGAATGTTTTCTCCCTGCACACATAGATCTTTTTAATTCTGAAAGGTTGTCACAGACAGCTTGGCAAAATTTACTTCCTAATGTGAATGCTTCGCCTTCTGAGAAACCATTATTTTTGTTTATATTATTATTTATTTTTTCCCACAGTTTGCATGCATAAGTTTTATTTTTAGATTCGAATTGTTACCACTGGGAAACTAAAGCATCTCTCTAAACAAACAGTTTTGTCCCATTTTATTGAACAAAATGAGTGCCCTGTGTATTCGCACTCCTACAACGGGGAGTGAGAATGCTTCTCCGTCATTATTAGCTAACTTTCCTCAAATAATCCCAAGGCCTTGAGTGGGGTTCCATTATGAAAACAATAAAGATTAGAAGTTAAATTATGAACAGCGCTCTTACAGAATTTTATTGGAAATACTGGAAAAACGGACTATGTCTTCTGAACAGACTCTTGTTACATGACAACCACAACATAGGCAATAAATTCAGTTGACATTGCAGGGTAGAAAAGTTTTACAATTTAGTGAACTGTCAAGGTTTATACTCCATTATTGTCAATTTTCTGGAATACATTAAGTCATATTTAGCCTTTTTCTTCTGGCAGATACGGCAAGACACGACTCCATAATGAATGACTAGTTAAACAATATCCTTTGCATAATTAATTAAGATTATTACCAGATGAGCGATAAAAACCACAAGTGTTATTGCCAAGGACCTGTAACATGATTTTTGGATTTGTGCAAGCTGGATATTACAGTATGACCACAAACAACCAGTTAATACTGTAATATCTTGTGAAAAACTGGAAAGTGTGAAAAGAAATGTTTTATGACTGAACTCATTTATACTGAATTGAGTTATCTGGTTGGGCCTGGGTCAAAAAAGTAGAGCGGTGTAAAGGTGGAAAGTAGAAAAATGTCACCAAACTGTTGTAAAATTGAAGTGGCTCCATCTTGTACATAACTATTGTTAGTGCTGTCTGACAGGTGAATGCCACAGAGAGTGACAGTTGTAGTCATGTGGAAAGGAAACTAAGTTTATACATCGCCAAATTTACAAATTTGCATCACTAACTTGTGCAGTGCCTTATGTTTCATGTAAAATTTCTTATTAATTTTTGCATTTTCACTTGCGTACATAAAACAGCTATGGGCTCCTGAGCAACACTTGTCCCAGCTGTAGTGATGAACACCCAGTACGTGTGTGTGTGTGTGTGTGTGTGTGTGTGTGTGTGTGTGTTTGTTTGTTTGTTGTGTGCGGGGGGGGGGGTTGTGGTATGAGAAAATTCATCAGTGTATGGAGCAAAAACATTTACCAGCGTCATTACATGCTTTATGTGCGATGCTATTCCTCCTACTTCTCCAAGCCTTGTCAGAGAGAAGTTTGAAATTTTTAAAAAAGCCAGTAACCTTTTTTACATTTAATGAGCTTGACTATGGAAAAATCTAGCAACAACAAAGCCAGAAGCACCTCTGTGCCAAATTTCAACTCTGTGGCTTGAAAAAAAGCTGTGCATAAAGAACAAACAAACAGAAACAACCAACCAAACAAACAGATGCAGATTAAGCTGCATCTGGACATGAGCAGGAGGAAGAGAAAACACTTTTGTCCCTGTGGTCAAACCAGCCATGGGTGTCATAAATATGACTATGCACAAGAAGCTCCAAAAACTGGTGTGTGACTATTTTCTACAGCACTCAGTTCTCTTTTCAAAAACAGCATGTGTAGCTGCACACACTACCCTACCAAAAACCAGTGAAGACACCTCAGACTGAACACTGCATTTGCTATAGTGCCACATTACGGCGGCCAGTGCAGACCTGGGATTTGAACCTGAACCTCAGCATGAAATGGAATGAGGAATATGGGCAAGGCCAACAAAACATTAACACTGAACACTTTGGGAAAAAGTCAATCCAGAAAATCCCAAAAATTGCACCAGAACTTATCTAAGAAGTTAAACACAAGGAAAAAAATGTGCTTAAGTTGCTCATCGTTAGATTCAGATTCATTCAGTGCTGTCAAGGGTCTGCTGGTTTTCATTTAGTCTCAGAACTCAGCAGTGCGACTGAGGCCTTTATTTCATCTTACCTGGTATTTTGGCTGCAAATTAACCACTAAATTAAAGGTAGAATTGCAGCTGCTCAAACCTACAACACGCACTGTTGCCTTAGAGGGGCCCTCACAGTGCAATGAGGTTGTCACAATGCACATATACAATTATTTCACCTAGTTTTCCCTTGCAATTCTCAACACCGCTCCAGCCGACAAGGTGGTTCTATCTGGCACAAATGCGAATTTCGAGCCACCAGCAGGAGCACTATAAGGAGGGAATGTCTTGAAACCCTGATTGATGGCAACTGCGGTACAAGGGGACAAGTTACTGTTTGAACACATGAAAAAATAAGAAATATATTAAAAATATCTGGAAGTATTTCCAGTATTCTTAAATAGACTAAAGACTATTCAAATACTCCCTTTATAGTCCTGTTGTAAAGTGAGAAAAAAGACACAGCCAGACCTTTTAATGAAGACCCTGCTAATTTGACATTTATAAGCAAAAAAAGAGGAAAAATATGGCAGAACACCTTTGAAAAACTAGTTACAGGACTAAATAGACAGCAGTAGCAGCAGGGGAGAAGCAGCTTGTCACGTATGGAGGAGACCAGAAAATATTAGCTGTAATTGAATAATTATACACAAGTTTTGGGGAGAAATATTGGGGGGACATGTCTCTCCCTAGTGTACTTCTTAAAGTTGAGAATAGCTGCATTTTTTAACCACACAATCACGTGTTGGCCATTGTGTATAATTAGAAGATATGTATTTTCTGTAAATGATAGTTAGTATTATATTCATTCATTGCCTATTTTAGGATGAGTGCTTAGTTCATACTCTTGTTAGTTAATACTCTTGTCCTCTCGAGAAGAGAGAGAAGAGAAACCTGTGTTTACGTATTTAAGGTCCAACAAAACGTCATAATGCATGATACACCTGTATTGCAATACCAAGGTTTTTCAGTTTAAATTTTATTTCTCGGTGTACAGATATTAAGCGAATGGCTGCTTTTTATGGTATAATTACCTACTAGTGACAACAGCTTGCAAGAAATGTTCTTGTTGTTGTTGTTATGTCCTTTACTCCATCAGGGTGAAAAAGTAGAGCAGATATTCATCAGAACAACCAGTGTTTTTCCAATCCCCCAATGCATTAGCTGTTTTTCTGGGCCTGCTCAGACTGAATTTGTCTCCACCTGATAGAAGTGGAACTTTGTCATGTTGTTGGCTGCACTATCTGTGTTGGACCACCAGTCCTTCAGACTTATGTGTGTCTGTAAGCACCACTGTGGCTCTCTTCTCTTTGTTGACTGACTGACTGACCTGTTGGTTATTCTGTATTAGCTTTGGAACTGTGATCAAGCATCTGTTTCTGACACCCTGGCTACCACTGGCTGGATATTATTTGGGTAGTTAGGATTAAGGTTATAGTAAGCTGGCCTCTGAGTCAGCAGTATATTGAAAGCTCAACAAGGGTGTTGTTTCTAACATGCTCATGCCAGCACTTCTGCATTCAGATCAAACTAACATGTTACTCTCAAAATTGTTCCTCTTCCTCTTCCCCTAGATACCTGCTGACCTCCTTTAGGTAGTGTAGTTGAATGCCGGAAATGGCTAATAAACATGTCCCTCGGTGAATTCTGCACAGTTTTCTGTTTATCTTTTACATTTCCAATTAATTACAAAATGAACAACAGAATATTAAAAATTCACAGAAAGCTGTCCTTTTCACGAAAAGTTAATTGACTTTAATTGTTCATTCTTTGAAGATCTTATTAGTTAGTAAGTGAAGTTTAAAATGAATACAGACAGACTTGACTAACAATTTACTTGAAATATGATGGCGTTGTACTTACAATGGTCAATAAAACAAGGAAACAAGGAAACAAGCAAATATTAGTAATTATCACTAAAAAATGTAATGGACAAAAATTGTTAAAAAAACCCTCATTTTCAATGATTTCCAGGAATTTTGGTGTTATAGCTCATTAAAACATGCATATATGAACATCTGGTAAGGTACAATCTGCAGTACCTGTACAGTACATGTATGACGTCTCAGTGTAACAAAAGTTAACATCGTATGAAAACATATAATTCCGACACTAATGGATTGCAGAAAACAGCTGTTTATTAGACGCATACATTGTGAGTCTGTCAGTCGACAATGGAGCAACACATCACTCCTAAACAATTCACATGTGCAGGACCCCACAGAGGCCACCACATTCCACCTACCCCCGTCTCATGACAGGGCCCTCCCTAGCACGTTTCCCAGAATCTGCTTAGCTGAACTTCTGCACAAGTAGGTGGGACAACCAATTGAACATAAACATGACAACCAGAGTAACCAAACTATGTACACAACAGGACTAGTTACACCAGTTTGACAGCACTGTCACAACAATTTACTATGCTGTGCCCAGAATTGAGATGAAATAGGTTACAAACGTCAACAAAGGCTTGAAAAGAAGCTACCGTATGGTGGACTAAACACTTAGAAACGGTCTGTCATGAATACAATCCAATGTATGACTGATGCAACTTATGACCCGATCGTTGGTCCTTAACCCGTTTGTAAGTCGAGGGCGGTGTGTGTTTGCATCATTAGCTTTTACTGCATGTCGGCCCTCGATATTATTGTCGGAGTTTAATTTTAGTTCAAGAAATATAGCAAAACATTTCATATTTATAACATACTTATCCCTTAACAGGTAATTTCCTTTAATGTCTTCTGGAAGAGGCATGTAAAGTCGCACAAATGATGTTAAACACAAAACCACTAAATCCCCACCGAAAAACGTTGGCTCTACAGAGGTACGCCCATGCTCCACGTACTTGTATTTATACATTATTAAAGGCGTTTTTTCTTGTTCAGAGACTGTCATAAAGAAGTAAGAAATTGTGCAACAGACTGCCTGCTTTAGGGCCACAGGTAGACTTTTTCTAAAGAAGGTTGACACTATACTTGAGGAACATCTAAGGTCTGAAAGATCTATTTACTTCTCCATCAACTATTTGTGTCTGACAGGGATATTAAGTTTCTGAATACTCGTTTTTCAGCAGCTGCACTTGTGAAACAATTAAAAGACATTTGATATTTGAAAAGATATTTGTGCGAACCTCTACTTAGTTCTTCCATTAGTTAAAGAACACAGGCACTCGACAATGAAACCCTTAAGCAAAGTGAAGTCATTCAATGTCGCAGTCTTCCTAATGTGCCAGAATAGCATTACAGTGAATCTTTGCTCTCACTGCTGTCTTTAAGAAAGAGTCCAAAGGTTTGCCACAGCTAGAGGGACTGCAAAATGCTGTCTTTGTAGCAGACAATAGTTTTTTGAAGGAACTTAATGTTTCACAACATAGTAAATTTTTTAAGGTTCCTTAAACACTCACATCTGGGTTTTTTCCTCTCTGGGTATAAACTAAAAATCCCTCACCATCTGTATTCCATCCAAGACAACCTGCATATCTATTGGTAGAGTATTTTTAACAAATGTTTTATATTTTTCAATTTTGTTGTATTTTTTAGTCATTACATTACACTGATAAACTATTACTGATAGAATCTGGCAGTTAGAAACCCCCGAGAAGTTTGTCCATGTGAGTTACTACACGTTCAACTTCATCAAAAATGCAAAGTACAGGATTAATGCAAATTTCTTTTTTCATCAGTGAGTATACACGCGGTACACTGAAAGGATAATGTTATAAAATTCTCAAGTTTGACCGAACTGTGCCTTTTAAAATAACCTTGCAGTTGTCAGTAATCAGATTTTTTCCATAATGTGGCATAAACACAGGCTTACCTGCTGTATATTTTACACCAAAGTGACTTGCACTGGATTTTCTTCTTTCTGTCTGCAGGCTGAGTTGTATATTCCTCCCACTTACCCAACTTCCCAAAGGAAGTGAGCGGCACCTTACTCACCCTTTGATCATGTTTGAAAGGGCTGAAGGTGACTCATCGGTAGCTATCTAATGAATAATTTTCTTATTCATTATTAACAATTAAAAAGACTGGGAGGTCCAATAGCAAAATAAAATTATCATTTCTAACTTACCGATCCTGACAAATAAAGCTACTGACAGTTTGCTCCCATAATGGAGTCTTTTTTTTCCCCCGACTATTTTTGCTCTCAAAAGCTTGCAGTGAATGCTGTTCACGTCCTTGGTTCAGCGACGGGTCACTTAAATGAACAAAATCTTAAAAATGCATGGCACTGCAGTCATTTAGGACGTGTGTAGTTTTTTCTTCAAAATATATTACACCAAATTGCTGAGGGCAGACAGAAGCAGATGAGGGATCATGTTATATATCAATGACCAAGGGAAACACTAGGACATTTTTTAGAACTGGCAGCTCCAAATGAAATGATATTACATAAAACGAGACATATTCTGGCCATTCTTTAGAGGTTATATAGAAAGTCAGCAGGCAGCTGCAGGTAACACAGCAGTTACCGACACTGGCTTATAAAGTGCAGGTTCCTGATTTTAATCTCACCCCTGCTGTAGTACTCTTCAGCAAGGTCCCTGAAATGAACCCGTAAAAAAGACCACATTGTAATTATGGGTAAAATCGTAAGCTGCTTTGAAGAAAAATGTCTGATCAGTCTGACTGTTACGAGCACAGGATTACATAAAAGTTGAGCAACTATTTCAGTCCTTCATAGAGTTCAGAAAGAAATAAGTTGTTGTTGTTTAGTAGTGGCAAGCCAGATTCTTCAGCTGGGGGGGGGGCACGCTGACTGCCTTCCTTTGCATGGTGGTGAAAGAGGTCAGAATTCAATGCTTTCTGGTCTAATATCCTTCCCAATCACGGAAATGGAGTGAGAGGGAGTTCTGTGAATGTGGTCGAGAGAATCTTCAGCGCCGAAGGGACGAGACAGACTGCTGCTCGGGAGAGATGATGAGATCGCTGCTGGAAGCATTGCTTTGCTTCATATCACTTGCTCCTTGTTTTAACCGAGCAGAAAAGTGCCTTTAATAGGTCGGTGTTCATCCTGGGGGGATACTTGGCTTATTGACCATCCATTCATGAGACAGCGCTGCTTTCTCACAACAACCAATCGGCCAATTAAAGCTTTGTAACAAGCAGCCTTTCCAAACAGACATTTTTTCATCTTCCACCAGAACTGTTTCACTGAGCCTAGTGACAGAAACAAGAATGAGGTTGGGATGCCATTAATGGCACTGTAGCTCTAGCCCTTTGGGTTAGATTGTGTATTCCATTTAATTTCTATTATGAAAATAAATGTTAGTAAAATGCTGCAATAAAAGAATAAAAGAATAAAACATGGATACATTAATTATTGGGATACTTCCTCCTTTTAAAATTCACTAATTATATTTTCTGCACGGCTCTGTATGATCAGGCACCCCTTTGTAGGAAGAATCAAGTGATAAACTGCAAGCGTTCTTCCACAGAAATGCAGTAATTATTGTGCCGCAATCAAGAAATGAATTTGCAGTTATTATGTTATAATTAACTGGGGGAGGGGGGGTGTGTTCCAGCATATACTCTATGATCTACACATCATATTTATACATATGAGCTATAGAAACATTTTAATATAGTAATGTTTTGCCCAAGTTGATTCTTCCTAAAAATGTCGAAAAGGCACACTTTAATCCTCCAACTGAAATATTCCAATCCAGCTATTTTAATGCTAGTTACAGTTAAGTAAGCGCAGTCAAACTGTAAAGAGATCAAGCAGATTCTGCAGTTGTTCCAGCTCTACTCTAAATAAAAGACACATTAGATAGAATGGGCTCAAGTGAATTCTTATCTTTCTTTGTACAATGTGCAAAATGTGGATGGTCGTATCTTCTACAATATGTACAGATAATACTTGGGATAGTTCAAAGTCATACGGAACAGATAACAAAGTTTTGATTGCTTTTGCTGGGAGGTTTTTAGCTATATCTTCCGTATTCTGTACAGCTGAATTCGTTTTATATATACATATATAATTCCTTTTCGGAACAAATGAATATGTATACATTTTTCTTCGTTTTTGTTAAAGTAACAGTACGAGATCATGTACGGCTGCTCATTGCAAATATGTTTCCAAGCAGTTCTTTCGGTTCAGTCTATCATTAATCCTGCAGCGGGAAAATAAGTAACAAAGTGTTTAAATAAAAACAAACAATGCTTGCATAGATGTGTTGGATCTGGACCTGCAAAGAAAGACTGAAAGAGTGTAAATTGATTATGGTTAGAGAAATGCTTTTTAGGTAAATTGGAACAGAAAAAAAAAACAAAATTGATGTTTTAAACATTACATTGCCAAGACATTTGTATTCATGAGTAAGGAAGGATCAATTTTGTTTGCTCAGAAACAAAAGAAAATCTCACACACCTGAGCTCAAATTTATTTAGGTTGAATAAACCATCATTCCCCAGAAGGACAACAATAAGTATGCATTTTTGGAATGTCACTGTCAATTCTCAGCATCAGAAAGATGTAAAGCTGTTAAGCCTTGTACAGGCTGGCTTTTAGTGTGTTTTACTTTTTAGGTGTCTTTAATCTGTTTCGAGCAATAAAATCTCAATCTTCTGATAAGGGCAAACAAGAATTTGTCAACAGATACTTTATTGATCTGTGCAAACAGCAAAGTAATAACTCTTAAGAAGTGCTTAATGCCCTCAGCTCCTTTTGTGTGGAATTAAAGCAGTGACAATACTTTCTGATAAATCAAGGTAAGGCCATGGTCCTAGGCAACATGTTGTTTTCATTTATCATGGAATAAAGGGCAGGACAAAAGGCACTGGTTGGGTTCATTTGAAACAATGTACCATACAGCTTTCCTTTTAAATGAAATAAAACAATGACAGAAACCAGGATCTTCTGCTGACATTCTCTGGTCTTAACACTGGAATCCCGGGATTTGAATAGCTCTGGTAATTTAAAATATTTTTGTTTTGACATTTTGTGGGATCAGGCTTGAAACTCTGTTATTGCAAGGCAGCTGCAATAAAGTCTACAACTGTGCACGAGATCTGCAGATACCGAACGCAAGAAACTTTTCCCTCCCTTTCTCCTGTAGCAACTGCTTTTATTCAAAGGTAGCCCTCAAAATATGGCAGAGTGAAACATCAAACAAAATATGCTTCCCTACTGTGTAACATTTGGGTTTACTAGTTTAAATGAGGTTTTTAGGAATATCCTACCATTACACACAGCCTACGCCTGTGGTAAGTTGAAACTTACCTTCTGCCTCTAGTATTTCAATACCCGCTGTGCTTAAACTGTAGCATTTCTAAGAAGAACATAATGGTACAGCAACAAAAATGTGCAAAGAAATGAAGGAAAAGAAGATAACAAAACTGTGACACTAAACTTTAAATAGCATGATAGAAACAAAAAAAACAACATTGTTTATCAACATATTTTTGGTGAACCAACATATTTTTTCAGGTGTTTTTCCTGTACCTCAGCTTATATGCAGAGACATACCATTTTGTAACCAACAAATAAAATTTATGAGGTGCATGTCTTTGTGCAGCTCCCCAAGGACCTGTTTAAGCTTGGTCTCTCATTTCATTGTTCCCTACCAGATGCAGCATAAAAAGAGACAGGGAGAATATTCAACCACCCCCAGTGAAGTGTTTGGGTTCAGGTTTCTAGGTGCAAGACCCTTAAAAGAAGAGCCCCTGGAGTCTAGTCTTCTCTCCTAGGGAGTGTGTTTTGCTGTATCTTCTCCGTTTTTTGTTCTGTTAAAGTGATACCACCAGTCCAACTTGGCCTTACTATTTTTTGTAACAACTCTGTTCTCAGCAACTACCATTTAAGTCTTCCATGTCCTGCAATGATCAAGACCTACTGAGGGGTCCATGAAGCTGTAGCTAACCTCCCAATGCTGGACCATTCAACTGTGAATTTTCAGCAAATTGATCTGGCTCTGTAGCTGAGACCACCAGGTCTTCTGCTTAGGGATTCGGCTGTGAGTAGATAATCTAATTTAAAGTACTGTGCAAAGGTCACATCTTTTCAAATGAGAAGGCACATAGAATTACTTTTGAAGAAAAAAATCTCAGATTAGGGATTGAAACATACGGCAGCTTAGGTGACGATAATGCAGTGTGTTTTGAGGAGATTATTCCTTACTAATTTTGTCTGAAGGTTTATTGTTGTATGACAGGTGTCTTTTTTGGGCTGTGTGACATTACTGCAGTATATGTGTTGGACTGTAAACACTTCAGAAATGGCATAAAATTCCAGCACTGGTCAAGTACTTTATGCTGCAATACAATTCCAGCTAGCTTTGTGGCCACAGATGGGATTTACTGGGGACTGGGAGATACAGAGCAATTTAAAGAAAGAAATATGGTACCATTTTAAAGAAGGATGTGACACAAGAAACATGTAGTGGGCTTTTTTGTCTTACTGCTTGCTTCCAAGATCACAAAGTCTGGATGAGGGGACAGTTTGACGAGGAACAAAAGGAAGGCTGGTCCTCTCTGAAATATGCAAAAAAAAAACTCCTAAAACAATGGTATAAAACAGGAAAAAAGATGTAATAATATAACAAAGAAACATCAACGCGGCACAGATGACAGGGCGAGACACAAATTTTAATCTAGGTGCACAAGGACACAGGCTTGAGTTTTTTCAATTTATTTGCAGCACTAAAATCAAGTGTTGGTTTGACCAGTTGCAGTGCGGAAAATGATGTCATGAGATAACCGGCCGATATCCATGCAGTCAAAAAGTTACAGCTCAAATCATGGTTAACATAATCATGGATTAAGAACTGGCCTCCAGTGATATGACTGGAAATAGCTGTGAGATATTTATGCTTTTTATAATATTAATTTAATTCTTTGTGCATATTTTACTATAAGCTATTAATATTATCTTGGTCCTGTGGTGTTTTGGAGAGATGCCTCAGCTGGGGTGGTTACTGTACCTGTTATTTATCTGGTGGGATTTTTGCAAATGTGTTGCCCATTCAATGCGGAATAGAAAAAAAATGTATAGAACAGAAGGTAAACATCAGTCTAATTTTTCATTTGCATTCACATTTATTAAATAAGCACACTTTTCTCCAAAACAATGCACAACTCGGAGTAAACAAAAGCACATTTCTCTAACAGAGGATTATGCATACAGACTTCTGTCTCTCAGAGTGCAGTCGGTTCATACAACACCACTGGTTTAGTCAGTGCAAACTACACGAGCAGCTGCCTAAATCTTGGCATGAAACGCAAGAAACTGAATATTTTCATTAAGGAGAACAGTCGCATTACACGCTTCACTGTTGCCTCATAATTTGGTGCAATAACACTTCACTTTAACATCTTGCGAACTCTTTATGACCAGAACTTCAGATGATTAGAAGGGAACAGAGGTTTACTCGAAAATAATGTAAAGTAAAAGGACTCATCAAAAAACTAAAAAAACAGGTATAAACATATACTTTTAACTGATATGAAAAACATATTTATGTATATTTTGATTAAGTTAAATCTGGCGTGCCATTAAATTTAGATACTGTCAAATAATCTAATGAAATAAAGAGACCATAGTCTGCCGGGTATTGTTTAGGTGATGCATATTTCCAACCTTTGTGTCTAGCCAGCCACTGGTTTGTTAGTGTCAGGCCCTGGGAAAGTGGCCGGCATCAAAAAGGGCATCTGGTTGTAAAATTCCTGCTCCAAACACAACACCCCACATGTTACCCATCTGCACAGCATCTGGGAACAAGGGCTAACCTGGGGTTCTCCTGGACAAAATGCTGTAAAAGCAAGAGCGATATCTCCAACTTAATTACAATTTCAGGTTTGTACTTTAGGCTATTTAAAATTACCTACCCCTTTCCACAGTTGGGTAATTTTTACTGAAGCAATATAGGGCAAGTACCTTGAACAAGTGTACTTCAGCAGGAGCAGAATCCAAACTTGATTGCAAGGTGGTGGCTTTAACAACTACTCTACCAACAGCCCCACCATCAGCTGCCTCATGGGAATAATACCGAGGGAAAAAAGAAACACTGTCCAAATAACTAATGAATGAAAAAGGCCATTCAGTTCAGATAAACAGAAATCCAAGAATGACACTTAGTTACGTTAAGTGAACTTGTATCTCTCTCAGTCTACTTAATCGGATAGTCATGGTTACAATGGTTACTTTATAAAATCAAATTTGTTTCTAAAAATTAGCTTGAAAACACGATATATAGCTAAATATTGTCCAGCTTTGCTAAGTAACTTAGCTGACACCCTTTGGCAGAAAAGAATGGCAGCATATGTATAAAAAGTAGGTTTGTCCACAATACCTTTGGAGTTTGAATCAATAAGTTGTCAGCAGAGATTTTAAACAGGAAAGCCCACATGTATCTAAACGGATTGTTTCGATGAAATGCAATATTTTGGAAGAAACCGATGCCTCCTGAAAATGGGCAATGTTCAAGACATTCTTGCTCCCCTTTGTTAGGTACACTTTACTAAATAAACCTCTAGTCAAAGATTTTGCCCGAAGATGTTAAATGCTTAAGATTCTCTCATATGGATTGAAACTAAATTTATACTGGAATTCATCAGGGATGACAAAGAGCAACTGCTTTCATTGTAATTCCAGACATAGCAAATGCTGGAAACTGACACCAATTTTCTAATGGCTACAAAGGTGTTCCTACTCTCATTTACTTCAGGATAAAATTAATGCAGGGATGTTGAAGCTCAGCAAGATTACTTATTACCTTGAAACACTCAGGTTAAAAATGTTGACCTTCATGGACTTCCCTTGCAGACTTGGTTGCAAATCTTCTTGGCATATATTAACAACAAAGTTGAGAAACATACAGTATAATGACACAGTAGTCAGAAATGTACAGTGCAACGACATGAAATATGCCATCAGTTCATGCATATAAAACACTTTATCTGAATAACAGTTGCTCTGTAACAAAAATAAAATGCGTATTTTATTTGTTTTTGAGGTACCACAAAACACACGGGTTCATTTAATACACTGAACCATTACGTTGTTTGCTGTTCCATCACAGTGACACCACCGTGACATAAATTCTGGCTGATGTCCATTGCCAGATAACAGCAAATCAACATTCAAACCCAGGCAATCTGATTGTTGTAACTCTGGTATAAATCCCTGCCTTGAGGTCCAGCTGGGCACCTTGTTGTTTCAGCTCAGGTCCTACTTAATCAGCCTCAGTCGAGCCATTCATAAAACTTTTACTGTAATAAAATATTTAAGTTTCTGCGACATCTTACGTTCAAAAGACATTTTTCTGCGGAGAAAAATTAAGAAACTTTTTATCTCTACTACTTTAGCTGTGTCTGTGAATGTTAAGTCTTGAAAAAACCTGTAGGTTAATTAAAGTGCCATTAAACTCACAGTTATTGAGGACAATTCATCTTAATCATGATGAATACTAGTATGTATGGATTTAACTGGGGGGACAAAATATTATGAATCAAATGAAGAGAATATATTTTACTTTTTATTATTGCTAAACCATTTGTAAATACTGCATTTTGCAACATTAATAGATTCTACATTTACATTTTTTTCTTTCAACAGCCCATTCAAGCCTAATTAACTTGTTGAAAAGAACCAAAAAAAAAAAATGGGACCAGGTCTGGCAAAGTTTCAGTAATTTGTCGGCTTAACAAAAAAGAAAACAAGAAATATGAGGTTTTCTGGCAAGTGAATTAAATATAAACATAACAGCCAAGACATGAATTCAGATTTTCCAGATGTAAAGTGTCATAAGCTGAGCAAACATGCTTAGCGTAGTAAAAAGTTTGTTTAAATCCAAACAAACAACACAAATTGTTGTCTTTTGAGCTGTTGAGACCGTCGCAGCCCAACAGAAGACACATCACCTATTCCACTGGTGCACTGTGTGACTGAGTGTGCGATCCGAGTAGGCCATCTGTGTCTGAATAACACAGGAAAACAACTTGTTGCATAACACGAATCGGCTTTTTCAATAAAAGCCATAGCTCATAAGCAAATCAGACTTAATCCTTTCATTTGCTGAGCTTTTGCCATAAATTATATTGCACGTTTGTCCGGCGTTGGACGCAGTTGCAATGCACTTTTAGAAAGAACTGGATATGTAGAAAAAAAAATGCTTCACAAGGGCTCAAGGAAATGATGCTCAGAGCAGCTTCTATTTTTCTGCACTGTCGCGATATTCTGTTGGGAGCAATCGGTGGTTTCTTTTTGTATCATTAATTTTTACTACAGTCGCACAATGGTCAGGGTTGCTAAATAGGGCCATTTGCCTGTAAATGTTTTTGCATTGCTGTGCCATTCTCTGCAGCATCCTTCAACAGCTGTCTGTAAATTTTGCCTGCCAGGGAATTCCAGCATACTCATCGGCAAGGATACATCAAAATGACAGCATCATTTAGATTCACTTTTACATATTTCTTAGCACAATCATTAGAGGTGCGTCTTTGTGTTCAATATAAGCTGTCAAATATGTTGTACAGGGAGCCACTGCTTTTATGTCTGTAAAAGCGACGTACTGTTTCAGTATCACTCTACTGAGAGCAATCTGTCTGTTGGCGTCAAGCACCATCCATCTCCTGTTCTCAAACCATTAGTCTGTATACAGTTTCAGAAAAGCTGTGTCAAAATCAGGCAGCTTGTTGCCGAAACAATTTTATTTTCCCCAGTGTACCACAGGTCGACTCCACAGATAATCTGTTTTCCGTTAAGGTTACAGGCAAGGACGTGTGGCGAGAGTTGCTGCAGGTCCTTGTTAAAAGGCCACCTGCAAATCAATTCTCCCTCAAATGCTGGTGGAGGGTCTCGGCTGATTGCTTATTTTCTCCAAGGCCGGCAAGGGTGGTGGCTGCAGGTGGAGGGACCCCTGGTTTGATCAAACACAACTCTTGGTTCCTACTGTAATGCTCCTCGTACAGAGCTTGTCACAAGACATGGCGAGCACATTTCTTCCTGAAATGTGATATATAGAGTCAGATATACCTAAACTCACACCTAAAATCTCCATAGCCCTCACAATTAGGACTCACCCTTTGGCAGAACCATGATTCAGTGACTAAAGGTCAGCTATATTAGGCTCTCAAAAATACAAAACTGTAAGGTATTTAATAATTTGTTAACTGCACCATGGTTTTATTCAGCTAACCTTTGACAATTCCCTGAATAAACTTATAATAGGGAATTCATGCTGGCTGACCTCTATTTTGTGGGCAGAGTATGAAACCTGGCTCAGTGATTGGTTGAACTTTTCCACGTTATTTGAAATGATGAAGTAAATAAGTAGTAGGTGAAGTAGTAGGTGGACATCATTTCAAATAACAGTTTGAAGTCTGTGTTTTACGTTAAAAAATAAACCACTAAATATAAACTATTTATGTATATAATATATAATATATTATAATATATAATGATATTATTATATTATAAAATATAATTATTCATTTATTGCAGTTCTGCATATATTTCTAGTTTGATCTTCTGCAACAGAGGCATTAAGGGCTTTTGCAATATCATCCTATTCTCTGTAAACTTGAAAAAGTCAAATTTATTGCAAAAATTAGAGGTGATCAACATCCATCCATTCATTCATTCCCCTCATCCGCTTTATCCTGGTCAAGGTCGCAGTGGTGCAGAACTTACTCTGGAGTCACTGTTTCATAGGCCAAGAAACCACACCCTGCCTGGGACGTCCAGCTCCTAGCTCCTACAGAAATAACTATTTTTCCACAGCATAACATCTATAAGGAAAGCCGTCAAAATGTCTGAATGACTGTTTTAATTATTTTAATGAGAACTGTTATGGAATCAGTGCCCTGTAAAAATTCAATACTTCATGGATAGTTCTGTATCTTGGTGTCATTTTGCAAATATGAGAACTCAAAAAATAAATGCGCAGAAACATTAAACAGCAAATCATAATGAGATGACGTGCATTAGATCAGTTGCCATGTTTAATCTCGTCCATAGTTCAGACGGGCATATTTAGCCTTATTCTGTATAAGAAGAAAGAGAAAGAAAATAAAAAAACTTAAAACAAAATCACGAGCCCTTGATGCAGATGATATAATATATCATGTGCTTCATTCCTGCTTTAATGCTTAAAAATGTATCCTAGTAAAAAGTGAAAATAAAATCCAGGCGCTTTACAGCGCTTTGACACATAAAGCATTCTGTTTCATATATCAAATATCTGTAACATGTTATGACACGTCACTCTGCTCCAATTTCATTTGCAGTTCGCATTTTCTGCAGAATTAGAGCTATTGAGAGTCTCAGTTCAATATTTAACCTTTGAAGGAGAATTTTATTTTCAACTGGGGACGACACCTTCAAAAAGCACTTGACTGCCGGCAACAGCGGCTTCGGTGACATTAATATGAAATGTTCCTTAAGTGAGCTGGTTTAAGGGGAATACTCCAAATGTGAATGCAAATTAGTTCATAATTGCTGGTTCCTCAAATTGGCTGACATGAGCGCCCATCTGCTGCTGGTGTGTAGTGTGCAAAGTGCTTGCTAATTAAAATGTTTCAATTTAGGAAATTGCAAATATTAAATGTTAATTTATGTAATTCAGACACATTGGGAAGAGAGTATGGAAATGTCACGCGCGATTATCGAACGCAGTAAAATGGAAAGTAACATGCACTATATTTATGAGCCACTGTCAGATTAATGATATGCTACATTTATTGATGTATGAATGTTTAATGTTGCAGAAATTCCTGTGATAAACCATTAAGTTTGGTGCTCTGATTATGTACTTGTAACAACAAACAGATACCCCTGAGTGCTACACTTCACCAACAAACCTTCGTGTTGAAAGTTAAGCGCTCAGATTATTCAGAGAGAGACGGTACACGGCAACATGTTTTAATGAGTTCTAAATAATTTCGTTACCAAAGATTCCTTTGTGCTTTTCCCCGATACACTTTTTGTAATATTCTTTTAATATGACTGATATAATTATATCAGTCTTCAGACACTGATTTATTTGTTTAGCTTGGTGTCATCAATATAGGATCCCATTTTTTTCTTGAACTAAAATGCCACTTATTTCATTGTTTCAATGTAAATGTGTTCAGCACATTCATTTAAATAAAAAAAACTCAATACTATGTACAGAATGATATTTGCATCATTCAATACACAGTTTCTCTACTCACTTGTTGCTAACATTTTCCTCAATGGCTTCAGAACCCAAAATAGACAGAAAAGGTTTGTCATTCACTGCTGTCTTAATACAGGGGCCCAGTGCACTCGAGCCAGTTGTGAAAGCGCAGGAGACAAGGGAGTGTGTAGAAATGCACACTCGTTCAGTACATACTATGCACACCCTACTTTGAGTGTAGATCTACAGTTCTCCTGAAACACACTCCTTTGAACTGTGGGATAAAGCCAGAGCACCCTGAGGAAACCCATGCAAACAGGGAGAGCATGGAAACTGGACACGGTTGCCAATGCTCCACCATACCACCCCCAAAAAAATAAAATTCTGCGTGTGTTCCTCTAGTTCCTATACATTACTCATTTATCCAAGAGAACAAAAATGCAGGACTTCTAATCTGTTCAGTGAAATCTTTTGGTTTGCTCTTAAGGAACTCTTAGAAAACAGCTAAAGACCGTACATGTAAAAAGGTACAGTGTACTTTTAAGGACTTCCAAGCAATGTAACAATGAAAAAAGAGATTTACCTATAATTTAGATGTAAAAAGCAGGTTTCAGTTTGAGTTCAGCTTTTTCCAGTTCTTTTGTGAAAAGCAGAGCATCTGAGATTTTTCTTGGAAACTTGAAGCCACTGCTTCCAGTGAACTTCAGACTTTGAACACAGTAGCAATTAAATTTCATTCATTATGGTTACACTGACTTTTGCTATTGTATGCATTGTAGCCCTACATCGTAAACTGTAGCAATGTAGCAATCGAAGGCATAAATTATATAATGAAATTAAATCACGGTTGTGGACATGGATCTGTCATGGCTACTGGTAAACATCTGACATGGCTACTGGTAAAGATAACACTGGAAATATTCAGTACCCAAACAACATTATGTGCCCCATTCATCTGTACAATAACTTCTCAATGATAATAAAGCCATTAGATTTAAGAACCACAATAATTCTGCTGAATTTCTCGTTTATCGTCAGGTCAACAGCATTTAGTTTTATCGGCCTCTAAAAAAATCGTGTCCATATGGGCAATATTTTCTTAGTCACACACAGAACTTACACAAGTTGGATTGATGTACAGCGTTTTTATAAATCTCCCATAGTGCTATGAACGGAAGATAGGAAAGGCTATATTATTTACATTACTAATGTTATTCATTGACTTGGAGGATAGCACTAGCTATAAAGCAAAGCCTATGCTTCCCATGAAACAAAGAAGAGAAACTGCTTAGTCAAATGTCAATGTAGTGGCTGAGGGGGGGGGGGGGGGGTTTGACCACACTGGCTATTAGTCAGCAAGGTAGAGACACCTGAGTAACCATTCATCCCAAGAACAGNGTTTGACCACACTGGCTATTAGTCAGCAAGGTAGAGACACCTGAGTAACCATTCATCCCAAGAACAGAGACCAGAGAAGCTGGGGTGTCTCCTGCAGAATCCCATGTTTTTAACACCTAGATTACAGCTTTACACCCATGTTTTATTCCTGCCAAGATGCTGTCAGTTGTGTGAAGTGAAATAATTAATTGCAGTTATAGCTGAACGTGCTGCGTTCACACGGTGCACTTCGTAATGGTGGCGTCCTGTCAGAAGTATAGTGAGGGAGAGAAGAATGTACTAAAAGGGTAAACTGTCTGGAATTAACTAAATTCAAATATGTTTGAAAATGGAATAAGCAAACATCTCTTTACCTTCATTTTTCCCATGTTTTGTTTGCACTATTTTCACACTACGGTTTAATGCAAAACTAATCTAATGCAAGACAAATGCAATTATTCCCTATAACAGGGGCAATGCCATTTAAAAATTTTAACCACAAATTACAAAAAGTATATTTTGTTCAATATTCTTTTTTGAGATGATTAAAGGAGTCAATGGAAGAAACCAACAACTTCTAGAAAAGCTGATATACAGCCCTTCTAAAAACGATCAACTAAATCAGACTGGCATCTCATCTGGGGTGTGCTTTCACAGCCTAGCACCCGGTGATTCTGGGACACCCTCTGGACCACCTTGACCCCGACCAGGAAACAGCAGTTAAGTATAATGAATAAATGAATGGATGTAAAATAGTCCCAGTAATCCAACAAATTAGTCAATTAGTCAAACATTGTCTAAACATTTGTAATCCATCCTCATATAATATCTTTTTAGTCCAACTAAAGTTAAAAATGTGTAAGAAATATTGAATCAAGAGTTAAAGAATAAAGCCGATTATTGGATAGTTAACAATGACAGTAGTATATAACCTATATATGATATTATTGGTGAAAAGACTATTTAAACACACACCTGTAATGAACATTATGAAAAAAACTCCATAAAAATTATTTTGGGTGAACATGGATAGAATAACAGAGGACACATTATATGAATTGCTTCAACTGGCTGATGAGACGTTTATGTAAAGTGCGCAAGCTCAGCGGTGACAGGGATGTGTGATGTCCCCTGACAGCGGGTGGAGGATGGGCGTGAACAGCCCTGCTGGGCGACGGTGTCTGCCAGCATCCTAGCAGCGTGCCAATTCCATTTTGCTGGCATTTCAGCACTGTAGCACTGCTGCAGCAGGCGACTCACATTGACCTGGATTCTGCAAATTCAAACTATGCAAAAGTCTGCACTGCCATTGTGCTTCTAGATCGACTTTCACTTGTTAACTCAAAATATAATTTGACGTTGAAGACTTTTTAACTGGCGATTGGATGAATGTATTTGTCTTCCCTGAACTGATGAATAATTTGACTCTGTAGAAGAATGATAGACTTTCCTCATTCTTCTGTTGAGAATTTGTTATATTCATTACCAGTTTTAATCTAGTCAAAAATGGTATTTATGACAAGTAGCTATTTTTCTCAAAATGAATCTGTAATACTATAAATGTACATTGCGGTTAACTTGACAAGTGTACTATTAAAAATTCAAAACCTTAATTGCAAGTAATGGGTCCACTTTTTGATCAGTATAAAATTAAAATGAATTATTTAATTATTTTACATGTATTTTGCATGTGCTTCACAGCATACCGTTTTATGAGCTATAAACCATATATATATATATGATTTAACTGAATCAACTAAATATTTAAAAAAAGTTTATTAATTTGTTGTATTCTTTCCTCATGCTGTAAAAATGTGCATAATGGCAGAATGACAGTGAATGTTTCTAGAAGGATACAATATGTTTCATCATTGAGAGAAGGGTGTGAAGGTGTGGGTTGTTAAACTGTTGAAGATTCCTGGAGTTTTCCGAAACGTTGACATTTAGAAGGTCTTAAGCATCAAATCTCAAATGTCCTCTTTTTACTAAAGCACTTTAACAGCACTGTGATGTTACTTTCTTTTTGTGATTTCTGCTAAAATGTTTAGTTAATATGACATAAATTTGATTTACAGTACTTTCATATTGCAAGAATAAGAGTATGGTTTGCCAGTTTTTTTTTTAAATATATTATTTATTTGATAGACCTGCTTTGTAATTGAAACTGCATTGATTTGTCGCAGCTTTTTGTTGAATAGTCTATGGATACGTATGAATGCGCACCCTCTCCTGTTAAATGGACACTCATGGATTTTCTCTTGACTTGAAGAAGCGGTACCACTCACTGTGGTATAAAAACTCCATCCTAGGTTATTCAGGCCGGACAGTCTGCAAGTGCACCAAATCCAAGTCTGAATATACAAACCAAATGAGCCGCCTGCTAAAATTGGTAACCAGTCCCAGCGGACGAACATACAAACAGCTGTTCGTCCTGCTCACATGGGTATATTGTTCCAGCAGATGAACACACAGTTGTGGGATCAGGCCGAGGATTCTGGGAATGGACACCATCTCAGTTTATGTTTACACAGGCTGCTGTCGTGCTCTTATTTTATACACTGAAGATGTTTAAGTGCTGAACCCAAACTCATATTTATTTTTTTAACACAATCTTTTAGAGCAGAAGTCCTCACTTCCGGCCATTGTTCAAATATTCCAACAGTGTCATCTGTTGTTTCACTTTACCAATTCAAAATCAAATTTAAATTAATACTGGTACATGTGTAAACAAGGTATTATTATTATTATTATTATTATTATTATTATTATTTACATATTAATCAATTTCCCTGTCTCTCTGGCATAATCTCTGCATTAATTTCTTGTCAGTAACTCAATTGCATTAACGCCATAGTATGTTATTCTTGTAGCACACCTGAGGTCAGAGAAGACAGTGCTTACTCAGATTTTAAAAAAAAAAACAAAAAAACAAAAAAAAAACTGTGCAGCAATGTCAAGTTTTTGTTCCAGAACTGTGGAAGATATTTGTGCTGGAGGCAAATATGCACTCAGTCAAGTCAATGGTTAAAAGAACTCTGCTGATGGCTCACTGAATTTTCTCATTGGGGACTGAGGCTTAAATGTTATATTGTGTTTCACTGAGTTCTTTTTTAAAAATTTTTCCTTTAGTACTGTCAAATCAGGAAAAAGAATATATTATAGAATAGTGAACAAAAATTAGCCATTAGAAAACCTTGGTACATTGCGTACCGAAAAACAAGGGAAACCAGACCATAAAACATTTCACAGAGAATTGTGGAAATTGTACTTAAAATGACATATAGGTTTGTTTTGTTACCTGCAGTATCCAGTGGTCATTCCAGAAGTACATTCCAGTACAGGTGTCCCCTCGAGACACTAGTCTTTGACTCACTAGTTTTTGCACATAGAAAATTATTTAATACCCCGTACAAGTTACAACCAAAAATGAGGTGGATTTTTTGCTGAACGTGGAGGAATTTTCAGTCTGTGCTGTAATAGTTACATTTCTGACTTACCAGACTTTACATTACGAGCTGATTTACGAACAAAAGTAGGGGGATGCCAGTACTTTACATGAAGCGTTGTGTTGTAAGAGGATTTATACAACTGTATCATCATTAATGCCAAAGTTAACACTGAATTTTGCATAATTTATACTGCATTTTAGAAAGCATCCCAAAGCACAAGATGTGACTGAATTTTGAGGTGAAGCCATTCCATATCACTTTAGTGTTGTTTTCTATGAATATCTTACGTGGTAACTTATATTTCAATATTGTATATAAAATCAACATTGGCAATCATCTTTATGATAGTAATGGAAAAAGATACCAGAATAAGAAGTTTCCTACATCTTACAGCACATCAAACCAAATTTTTGCTAATTTGGTTGAGAAATTAATGTTACAAGCCTGAGTACCTAGGGGTACAGGGGTGTAACACTGTTTGGAGTGCCGCGGTTAGGATGGGAGCGGAAAGAAAGAATGGAGGATATAGTGCAAGTGATGTACTATGTACAAATGAAAGTGGGTAATAGTACAAATAACACAAAGGCTCACGGGGAAAGGAGTGAGTCGTGTCAAAGAATGATCAAACTATCTGACTCACCTAATTTAAATAAACACAAACCAAAAGAAACATCTTTGGCGTCTGCCAACACCCTATATAACCTACATTACCTACCTATACCAAAAATACACAGATAACTCTTGCTCCTCATTTGAAAACGTTAAAACATTGAGGTGTGTCCAGCTCCGTGATAAAAGAAAGTCACCTAAAAAGATAAATAGTACAGTTTTCAAAATGACTTCAGAACACCAATCTATTGCCTATTATAGTGTTGGCTATTATGTACTGTATTAAGAGCCAATTTACGCTGCACTTGAAGACCCACCTGAGAGTTCATAGCAGAAATTCCAGTGAATCATTGAACTACTAAATATCGCAGTATTAACTCAACTTGGAATTAATATAAACGATAACTGCAGAAAAAATAAAAAAGTTTAACAAGGACAATTGCACACTAATTTGTGGAATGTCTAAGGAATAGTGTTTTTTCAAGGAACAGTGTTTTTCAATCTAAGGGAGTGAACATCACAATTCCCATTTGGAAGGTAGCTAATAAAAATAATTTTAATACAGTTTTCATGTATTTGGATACATGCACACAACTGTGAGCTATGCAAGTTACTCTGGATGAAGGCCTTTGTGCCATAAACCAGGAAAAAAGTGCTGACTAGTAGAAAAGGGACGGTTGCTTCCATTCACCTCAAAGATGGGCCTATATTTAATAAAGTTTCTGTTATGGCATGCAAATTTAGCTACATTCCACTGGCCACAGTTTGCACCGCTGCCTCTTTAAATTGCAGGGTTGCCATGAGCAAACACGGGGTCTGTCCGAATCTGGGTTCTCAGCATGATATTTGCTCCCTGTCCTTCATACATCGGGAGATCTGAGCATGGTTAGAAAATATAGCTGTATCTCGAATTAGATAAATGCTTAAGTGTGTGCAACTTGAGGCATGTAAGTCACTTAACAAAACAAAATTCTCACCAATATGTACACATGACATGTACTTTATTCTATTTTTATTATGGTGTTTTTACAACAGTATGTTGAATATATATTGCATTCTCATACTCCCCAGAAAAATAAGATGCATTAAAAACCTTAATGTGTTATTTGTAAAAAGCACAGCCATAAGTGAAACTCACAATGCTTTATGAATATATATTATGTTATGAATATATTCGCAACAAATTATGTGTGTGTTTCACAGAAGGCTCAAGCACTTAAATGAAATGAAAATGATTTATTCTGCCTTGACCGACCATTGTACTTTTGCAAATGTTGAACTCAAAATTAATTTAAAAATGTGTCCACAGTTATAACCTGGCAGACATGATGCATGTTGTCTTCTTAAAAATCAAGGGCAGTTGTGGGGTTTGCCATTTATAGTAGCTGAAGCAAAGGGTTTATCAGTTTGCAAACAGTCTCCTCACATCTGGCGTCCATTATTTTGATAAGCCCTGCAGATTTTTAACAGGACAGAAAACAAGTGATTCATCTCTCAGGCTTGGCGTTTTAACCCTGTATTTAGACACAGTGCAGTGTGTGGCTGAGTGCTATGTACGCCTGAGGCTAATGGATAAGATTAAACTACTACATCAAAGCGATGTCCTCGCCTAGCTTCAACCTTCAATCGAAGCAAATCACAAATCAGAGTTAAGATAACATTTTGAGGGTTTGACTTAATACATTAATGTGTAGTACTAACGTGCCGGACGTGCTGGAAGAATTGAAGGAAGGTATGGTAGGAGAGAACTTCCAAAATAAATAGTTCATTTCAGTTGCTGACATAAAGCAGTGCTCATTCAAATGAAAAGAAAACAACTGCCAGCATATTCCCTGGAACACAGTATGTGTCCATGTGAGTAATTTGTACCGCAATGTTATAGTTCTTTAGGCACTTACATCAGTAACCCCCCCACCCCAAAAAAACACGCATAAATAAATTTCAATCCATGCATTTTATAGAGTCCATGTGCTACTTTTTTTTTTTTTTTTACCTCAAAAGACCTCCAAATGTAACTAGATTAGCATGAAAATACAAATCATGTTCAGTCAGAGTTGGCAAAACCTTGAAATCTACATTTGGAGTGTACAAATGTATATTTACAACCAAATATGTCATGTCTGGGACAACAGATCTTTTTTCAAAGTTCTGGTTTTTAATTTATTGTTGTAACAAAATAATTTAAATAATACTTATTACTGACTATATTTATTTAAAGTTTATAGCGATTGCTACTGCTGGAAGGGCTAAAATGAGCTCATTTCTTCCTGCTTCATTCAGTAATATTTATTTCAGGGCAAAAGAGAACATTAGCTCAGAAAACTATAAAGGCCCTGCTTCTCAAGGGGAAAAAAAATCAGATTATGTTTTGGGAAAAACTTGGTCTTTAACGTAATGTTCTCTTTCTGATGCATTTTATTGCAATGTTTTCTAAAAAGCAATACAAAGCATACATCTTGAGTTCTTGATTTTTATGATTTTTAAGATTTTGCATCACACAGTCCAAACAACGCATTCAGACTTCCTACAAGGGGAAAAATTCATTATAATTTGTCTCATCTCAATGTAAGAAATCACGGAAAAATATCATGTCAAATAAATACACACCTTTTTAACCAGAAAAAAGGCATTAAACTGCAAAAGCTTATAACACAATCGCTAAAATTTCAGCTTTGTGCAGGTAACTTTGCAGTATGAGTTTCAGTTTATTTACCAGAAGATTATGGTCCCTGTGAAAAAAAACCCACAGTACCCTGTCTCTCCACTGTTACTATCAATAGCTAAACAGAAAACAGAAGGAAAAACATCAAGCAGTCTCTTTCTTCCAGTAGTGAATAGAATAGCTGACATTTGATTCGATTGATTTTCTCCAGCTAGAGCTGATTCCAGTACTTACACACCATTAAAATGCAGCACATAAATAAAGGCATAGTGTTCACTAGAATTTGTCTATGTGGTTGTGAAGAGTAGATCACTTCAAAACAGAGCATTAAAAAACGGCGACATATAAAAGGAGACTGATAAAAAGTGAAAGTGAGGTCAGGATATAATGACGGTGTCCTCCCTTTCTGCTCAATGAGCCTTGTGTCTCAGAGGGAAAACCCTATTTCCACTGGGTAATGGAAATCACATCTGAGTTGAGGATCAAAGAGTCTAAATAATTGTTTTTCTTTCTTAATTGCTCCAAAAAATTAAAAGTGGCCAGTGCAGCTTTACAAGATGTGGCCCAGCGCAGTCACTTGATATGTTTCTTCTGGAATTTTTGCACAGTGCAAGTGATATACATGAAGTAATAAACACAGAAAGGACTTCTCTGAAAGGTGTGCTCTGTTTCTCTATTTTTTTCTGCAAAACAGCCAAACCCCCTAGCTTTATCAAAACTAATAGTAAATAACATTTTTTTTTTTTTACAAAACTTGCCATTTCAGTTTAGTAATACGTTCAGCAGTACTTTTGAAACTTGTTGAAAATCTTGAACGTGTCTTATTGGCATGTCCGTGTGTGAGATGTCCACAGTCTAAACATACACCTTGTGTAAAGTGCCAGAAGTACCCAGTTGATCTGCTGTGTATTTATTATTAACTGATGTTCTTTCCGGGCCCATAACCTAATTTAAGGTTTTACTCGTGTTTCACAGTTGGATATTTTTACTGCATCACCTCAGTCATGTAGCTTGTCCAGAGACTTAACTGCAGCCTTTCAAGTTTGACTCCTAAACCACAATTTAAATCTTGCATGAAATGTACTGCAACTCAGTTGACTGCATCCCTCTGATTCTGATGCTACTGTTGTATTTGTCAATACAAGAAAGCCCACAAGGGCATTCAGTTGTATTGGGGTCATGTGTAGCGCTAAAAGTAATGATCCGTTTAAAAAGCTGCCCCACACACCTCTGGCCCAAATGTGTACCAGGTGAAAATCTTCACACCTTGAAAATGCCCCATAACTGCTCATGAACTTCCGCAGGATGTCTGACTCCATTCATCATCCACCTCATAATGTCCAGAAGAATTATGCTGCTGGAAGATCCATACGTCATGCAAGTCAAAAGTTGAAGTTTCCATTTGTTTTGTGGACATAAACTTCCTCCAATTTTATTGAGGTAATGACAATGTTCTAAGGGTTGTGGTTAAAGTTAAATTAAAATTTAAGCATTTTAGAATGTTTTTAAACATATTATTCAACTTGTTGCAAAATACAGACTCTGTCAAACGTACTTTCTTGTACATCGCTTTTCATGTTGTTATAGTTCGTTTACTGCTATTTACTTCACTTTTTTCAGATACTGACCTTTAGTTTTGCATCTTTGTTATTTAACTTTATTTAATCTTATCTGATATGCTTTTACTTTTTATATCCAATTTAAAGTAGAGTCACACGGATTATAAACAGGGGTGGGTAGAGTACAGTCACAACCAAAGATATGCCCAATTTGCTAAAAATTTGACATGGAGTTCTATTTAATACCCCTACTTCAGCCTCCCATTTGATCTTTGTAAGACTCAGTCCATATGCTTGACTAAAATTAATAAAATACTAGCAACCTACACTAGAACTTAGTTAAAAAAGAAATTAGACAAAAAATTACAATATTCAACTGTGAAAATATGATTAAAAAACACAAAATATAGAACTTCCATCCGTCCGTTTTCCTAAACTCCTTTATCCTGCTCAGAGTTGTGGTGGTCCACAGCCCATCCCAGAATTACTGGGCACCAGGCTATGAAGCTACACCCATTGGTAGGATGCCAGTCCATTGCATGGTGGCCAAATGCAGATAGTCAAACACACATGCACACTATGGACACATTTAGAGTGATCACGTAACCCGAAATGCATTTCTTTGATCTGTAGGAGGAAACCAGAGGCCCGGGAAGAAAGGCATTAGTGAGAACACAGACATGGGGATAACATCCAAAGTCCACACATGCCACCCTACTAAAGAACTTATTAAACTTATTCAAACATGTTTTGTCTGTTCTGTCCTCACTTTCAAATGTGAATGAACTCAGTTGTCAGCTAAGGTAAAGCAAAAGTCAGCAACAAACACTGATTGATCAAGAACAAAACTGCAACAGAATTCACAGAAGCCATCTGACATCTAAGAGGTGTTACTATTGGAGTCGCAAATAAAACTGATGACAAGAAAGCACTAAACGCAAAAATGCAAAAAAACTTGTAAAAAAGAAGAGGGTGTTAGAAATGTTACAGAATATGTTTTTTTTCTACAAACTTACTAGTGTAAAGATAAAAAAGTACTGGTTCCTAAAACTACATTGGAAACTGGAATCCCTTTGAAAATATACTTAAGTTCAAGTTATGAACTAAATTATTACTTCTCACCACTGAATATAAGCTAGTGAAGTTATACAAAAGGCAAAAGTATTTGTTTCAAATCTTTTACTTGTAATAAATCTAGTTGAAAGCCATAGGATACACAGCAAAGCAAAGACAGAGAAATGTCAGCATGTTAATGTTATGGTTCTGTAAAACCTTTGCATTATTTTTATTTTACACTGTACTGAAAGGTGACGATGTACAAACAAGCATAACTCCCTCTGCAGGTCAAATATACTGCAAAATTCTGCAGAACAAATGTTGCGCGGAACTAATGCTAGAGAAGAGTGTTATGAAATCCAAAGGGCAGCCAGTGGCAAACCGTTTAAAAAAAAAAAAATCTTAAAAATCTGAAATATAACATTTATCAGTTCTGGGGTCAGACAATGGATAGATGGATACAGTGTGCAGGAAGTAAGGCATTTATTATAATGAGTGTTTTGGATGTGGCTCAGCACATAAATATATATCATTTGACTAGAACTGTGTTAGAGCTTTCAACTTGTTATTGCGCTTCACAATTCTTGTCATTCCTGCCCCAATGATAAAGGAAGCTATAATGTAAGTCAGTCCATTCTGCAGATCTTTTGTCTTCATTAACCTCAGCATTGTTACATATTTTCCTTGCCTTAATATACTATTCAAAATAAAAAAAATTGATGGAAAGGAAATAAGTTATTGCCCCTACTTGACAAGAAGCGTGACAGTATTCTGCAGAAATGATGAAAAGCAATATGTAACGGTGACGCCAAGGTTTTGCAGTGAGGCTAGTGGTGACTGAGAGAAAGCATTAGGCTCACAGTTTTTCTGGGCATCAGAATTACAGACAGAAATGCTTCGCAAATGCAAAGGTTTAAAACTCTTATGAAGGTTGCTGTGCTACTTCCAGGGGCACAAAGTAGAAAACAACACCGAGTGCAAAGTACAAGGGCTACATGAGCTGTGCTCATGATCTCATGACCTCTGTTTTTACCTCAGGCACCCATATCATATTTAAAACTTCTATGACTCCATATAGTAGCCACACCTAAACACATGCATTACCACAAGGTACTATATAGCCGATTTAAACACGGTGCCTCTGTATGGCAGCGATGAATCGGTAAATACTACTTTACAGTAGCAGTTTGAAAAATAAGCAGGAAAAAGATATGTGGTAGAACCAAAGACAAGTTCTCCAGTACAGTAAATACATGTGGTTACAGATACAGCGAGCACATTTTTACAAAAAGGTTGCATAAAGGTAACTATAGTTGTAGCAACATGGCCTAACACTGCCTTTGTGTGCACACAGAAACACAGAGTTGTGAGGGTGTAGTGGGTGTTGTAATATTGTGACAGTGGGTATGTGTTGTTATGGATCTGTGTAGACAGCCTAGTTTGTCACAGTGATGTGATACCAATATGACCCATAATACAAGAATTATTATCCTCTGTTAAGTTCTAAACACTGTGCATGAGTTTGCGCTTGGCCAGTATTGCTATGACTAATCTTGAGTGATTGTGAGGCTGTGATCAAGTGGATTCATTTATTGAGCACCAAGTCGACAATCTGAAAGTGAAGGAAAAAGGGGAGAATCAACCTCTGAAATCGCAGGAACTCCAGCACTTTGATAAGCCCATCAAGAAAGTGTCATAAGTGTGAATGAACTATTTTTTGTAATGCTTGCTGACATGTCTGTGCTATATATAGTTTTGTGAGGTTCATAATCGCAATGCCTGCCATGTTTCTATGCACTTGAAAAGTCAACATAAAGCTTATCTTAGACTCAGCATTTTTTCTTTGTCACACAAGCTAGACTGAAATGGTTCCGAAGGAACCACAAATGATAAAAGTAGACATAAAGCTTATCTTTGAAAACAGCTCTCCATGTTTTAATGCAAGAAATAAAAAGGAGAATATCCAAGGTGTTAAAAAGAAAAATATAAATATAAATGTGTAATAACTTTAAATTATAGCATGAATCATAAAATGCTTACAAATGTATAAAAGTTAATATATATAGTCCAGCTACAGTAGAGTATCTGTAACTAAAAAACCCTAACTTTGCATATGCAAAATAAGTGTTGGTGAGTTGAATCTTAGATGCTGTGTGATAAGACCATTTGTGATCTTATACAAAGGCACTATATAGCTGAAAAAATGTAGCAGCAAAAATAAGCACTTTGTTAAACCTGGTTAATACAGAGAGATGCTACTGTTCAAGGACTTCTTAAGACACAGCGGAGGGAAGTATGGGAAAAGTCAAGACAATGACGAATGGAATGGCCCCATTCTGACAAAGACCCGGAGTCCGCAATTCGTTCTAAGGACGCGACTCCTCTTTCTCCCCTTTAAAATTGGACTTGGCAGAGTGAAAAGAAGGCAATTTCCAATTCAAAACATACACTGATCAACACCATCTTTACCCTGCTTACTCACAGAAAAGGGTCAGTTTTATTGTGAGGAGAAGCAGAACTGCTGAAATTATTTGTAAACAAAGAGAGAAAATGATTTGTGGCAGATGAACGGCGAAATGGCACTGATAGTGTGAGGAAGCCGCAGTTTTGTTGACCTGGCATTTGCCAAGCAGTCTGGACTAGAAACAGCTCTAAAGCTTGATCTCATTTTCTATTCTGATCCCCTTATGCCAGCCATGATGTTGTAGCACTCTGTAGCATATACTCCAGGCATGGCAATGTGGAAATCAATGGTGCTCTGGCCAGGTCAGCAAGGGCATTCCGCTACATTTTAGCTATAACTATTTCCCAAACCCTTTAAAAGACTTTTCTCTCATGCAGCTGCACCTTAAACTCGAAGAGTCAGAATTTTTTCAGTATCCTGGGCTGCCAAATGCATAAATGTAATATTTGGCATTCCTAAGGTCAATTCTGATTTAAAAAGAACACATCACATGTCACTGAGAAGGAACTACTGACTGCTGTGAGTGAGTTTAAGATACAGCAACAGTACAAATAATTCTGAGGACGAACCACCTGGTGAAAAAACTGAGAATGATGCTTGTGCAGATTCTGCAGATGATGGTTGACTCGAAATTGGACCAGTCCTCCCCTTCCAATATTTTACTGATTAGACTGGCACTCTTTAGGGTCTCCACCAGATTAGAATCATTTAGACCCTTGCATGTCCATTTCCTGCACAAAGCATCAGAAAGTCCAGAATCCAAAAAGACCAGTGATACGCAATGATGAAGTGAAATTGACCTAAGCCAGGCCGAGAGCGGAGGCTTGCAGTGCAAATGTTCTTACAAAGTAGTGCATCTGCTGAGCTCAGCTAAGGGATTTCAGATGGGGTGAAAAGCACTGGTGCTCTTTCTTGCAACGGTGAATAAACGCTTTGCTGTGTTGCTGGGGATGTATAAGGTCCAGTAAAAAGTGGGACAGGCTAACTATAGGGTCAGTCAGCCTGGGCAAAAGGGGAGCGCTCAAGTATACCATGTCTGCAGGACAGAAAGCACATGTTTATGAGTTTTTTGTCAAAATAAGCAGGTGAAGCACAGGCTGCTGTAAAAGAGGGACTGGGACTAACTGATATCATTGAAGGTAACACTGATGAATGGAACTTTGACATGTTAATATTTCTTTTGTGTTGTGGAAATTTAAATCTTTTCAGTAAACAAACTTTACATGATAAGTATTTGCTAAACTAAACTAAGCCTCACCAAGCACCGGTGAACAGTCGACCTGCAAATACAAAATTTAATATTTGAGAGGCTGGAGGGAGGGCAGGTGGGAAGGGGGTTAACCGAATCTCAATTTAATTGTATCACTTGTTCCCAGTTACCATTTACTATAATCATCTCAAATATTTTTTTTATTGAAGTAAATATATCAATTATGAAATCGTAACCTGGTTTGCTAAAGAATCAGTTGGAAAAACAAACTGCATCTCTGACTTCATCTGTGTTGACCTGGCAGGTACTGTGTGTTTTCTCAACTTATATTTCCTTACTTATTGTTACTACTACTAGTTAGTTTTGTAATGTTTTGGCTGTATCTACAAACTATTTATGCTCTGATTTCTGTGAATAATGTTATATAGTTAGATTTTTTACAAGTAAATATTTGTTTTTTTTTCCACAACTTGTCATTTCTACATACATGCAGACATTGGACTTGGCACACTTCATCTTGGACATGGTGACAATGGTCCAGCGCCTACCCCAGAATCACTGGGCACTAGACTTCGAAACAGCTCCCAAGTGGAACACCAGTCTATTGCAGGGTGAACACACACACCCGTACAGACACCACGATCAATTCATCAGAAATGCCTGTATTTGGACAGTGGGAGGAAACCTACACAAATCAAGGGAGAACATGCAAAGTCCACACGGACTCATGCCCCACCAACCCAGGAGCTGTGAAGTGGCAGCACTACTCGCTGAGCCACCGCTTTTGGATTTCAATCACTCCTTTATAAATAAGTTATAGCAGCTTATATCCTTTAGGAATGAAAAAAGTAAGTAATAGAAATTATAGATAAATTAATAGCAAGGAAGTTGTACCTGACTGAACTATAATGTGAGAACCAATTGGTTAGTTCTTGAGATATTTTTCTATGCAGGTGATTGATGTTTAATGGAGGAAATGTCTGAGCAATTTTCACAGATGAAGACTAGGTAAATTCATGTCACCGATTCCATGCAACAGTCCTGCTCTTGTGTAAACCATCAGCAGGGATAATATAAATAGTTCACAGTCAGTCTGCTATTCTCATTACACTGGAAAGCTGATGACAGGCTGACAGAACCAAAAGTGAATATGTTAAATTGTTATAAATCATGTACATAAAGACAGGAACATTGCATCTGTTTAATAGAAGTGCAACAGACAAGAACAGAAATGTGCTGAAAGTATCAAAACACAATCCAAAATGCTTCATTTGCACACAGATCACAGCAATAAAATATCCTTGTATTACTAGTTTTTATGACCCCCTGTGAGAGTGGGATTTTTACAAACATCAACATTGTTTTAGAGTCTCGTGCCATAAAAGACCAAAAACCCACACTTTCAGAGTGAACAATGATGCAACAATCCAAATGCTACAACCCTGGCATTTTTTAAATGAAATTATACCATCTTATTGAATAAATTTACCAACAATTCTTATTTTCAAAGTGGGTGCAGGGCAGAAGGTCCCTGCTATACAATACTCTGCTGTGCAATGTTTTTGCAGATATGTTGCATCTTATTTGTGTCCATTTTTACTATAAAACCTTTTATTCCCACAGAAATATCACTGGACAAACCTACAGAGGAATGCATTTTAGCACATAATGAAACATTACCAAAAAGCCTATGTTTTATATTTTTATTTAAAATTATCGAGCTTATGATAAACTCCTGAAGAAAATATTGCACTTTTACAGTACAGCAGTATTTGTATTTTTGCAGCAATGAGAAGATGCATTTCTTGTGGTCTCCTGCTAGCACTGTGATTGATTCTCTGTGTTGCTGTAATGTACAACATCCTAAAAAGATTCAGATGTACAGTATCTGTTATTTATAAATACACCAGTAGCATAATTAAGAATAACAAGTTATGAGAAACTGTCTTCATTAGATAAGACAGGCAGGTTAGACATCAAATACGGGTGAAGTGCTTCTTATTCTTGCTGCATCCCACATTTCATCTCCAATGACGATCAGGTCTGTCTTTGTCTATAGCTCCATCAAAAGTGCATGTTATCAGTGTCTTGTTTTTTGTATTTATGGCAAGGTGAGATCGCTGTAGTAGAGCTTCCCACAACTTGATTGATGGGGGGGATGTGGCATCTTCCACCAGCTCTGCATTAAGAGTAATTGAAAACGATCCTTATAAAAAGAAACTTTTATAAAAGGATACTTGCAGGCGCTATTATTTCCCTTTTTTGTGGCATCTGCGTGTGAGGTGTGTGCATGTGCGAGAAGCTCCCTGAACGGATGCTGAATGTGATTAGTTTTGAATTTTGGGTTTTAACTGATATTGCCAGTCACCACTTTTAAAATTGGCATACTTTCTGTAGGTGCTCCCCACCATGATGTTTTGTCATCTTGTGTTTGTCTCAGTTTCTGTGTCTGGTGTTTATATAGAAACCGGGTTTAATGCAGTATCTGGTCTGGTGACAGTGTAATTGGTGTGTGTCTCTGATGTGTTTCGCTGTGTGTTGTGGTTTTTATTCAGACTCGGGGGCGGGCGGATTAAGTCATCGGCTTGGTTCCACGCGGACTCCTGATTGACAACTGGCTGTGGTTGTCGCCAGCACAACGTTGCACTTGGGAGACGCTGTGGGGCAACGCGGTCCGCCCGTGTTGACTCAGACTGTCCTCTGTCTTTGTTTTGAATTTTATCTTAACAACTGTGAATGTCATTTTGATTTGTTCTTGCCTGTTCATTTTATGCTTCTCCATTGCCACTGTGAGCCCTCGGTGTTGCAGCAATGTCGGGGGACGTTCTGGCCGAGGTGTTTCCGTGTGGCTCACAGTCTTAAAATGCATGTTGTAAGTTGTCTGTCATGAGTTCTGTACCAGTTAGTGTACTGTGAAGTAAAGTCACATGGGAGGTAATTGCATGTTAGTGGAAATTGTCGGCACAGGTGGCTTTTCCTTCTTGCCTGCTTTAGTGACTCCGGTCACCCTCGATGCTTAAGCATTGTTCTAAGAATTGGTGCTTGAACTTGTTTCTTCTGTCTTGCTCTTTGTTGTCTTAATGCTTAAAACTGTTATTGTAAAACATTTGTCGGTAATCACATGTCTGACCATCTAGTACAAAAAGTGTGGGGAACCCTTCACTGTGACCTTGGTGCAAGCGGCACAGGCCTCAATTATTTCCTGGGGTATAATTCCCAGGGTGAGTTACTCTGCTATATATACACTGGAACCCTTCTCTCCTAATTAGGGTTTTACCTGCTTTTATTAAACCTTCTGCCCAGACAGAGGGTGTGAGCCTGAGATGTCATGGCCCATAGTTTTTTTGTGCGCAAAAACTGTATTAACACAGTGCTACCTGACCTCTGTTTCTTTCCTTATATTTTCTGTTTGACTGGTCAACTTGAAATGAACAATCTATGGCACCTCCTGCAACAAGAAAAGCAGAATAGGTCTGCATGCCTTCCAGTTTTATAATTATTGTCAGTTATTATGGTAAAATACTGCCGAAAGTTTCTGGACCATATTAATTGTACAGCAGGGACCATCATACTATTTAATGAGTTTTTCCATTTTCTGCCAGTCAGTGGCTAAGTGTCATCGTTTTGGAACTGAATTGTGGTTAGAGACAAGGTATGAGGAGTGTAAGTGGAGCCATACAGAACTGGCTTTATAAATGTACTGAGATGCTTCATTGTCTAGTTAAGTATAGTAATTGAAAACACATTGTCCCTGCTTGCACCCCTGCACTTCCACTCATTATAGGCTGGAAAAAATCTCCATCCCCTGCTCTTACAATATATTTACTAATCTGTGCCATAGGGCATTGTGAAGCACTGCAACTCAAAAATTTTCACATTAAGGTGAGTGTAGTGCTGGTGATTTACTGCAACAAATACAGTAAGCTTGTTTCTTGTCACCGATAACAGACACATGTAAAATTTCAAGCACATTCCTGCCTGAAAAGAGATGAATGTGTCTTCACTGACATGACAGCGTGGTGCAGCACTTTATTTGGCTGAACTGCGGCAGAACGCGCAGATTGTGCCTCACTTTAATGATGGATATGAGGTAGTTGCGTCAAACAGGAAAAGAATGCAAAACTTTAGTACTCTTAGACACCGGTCATAAATCACGCATGGATACTTGAAATAAATTCATTCAGCACAATAATAATGCAAACAGTATTTATTTTTGCTATTTCAGCAAACCTTTTCTAGTCCATTGTTAGGCCATCTACTGACAATGTTACTGAAGTATACCATATTTTTAACAGATTTTTTTTCCCACATATTTTCACAAGTGGACATGCAAAAACAGAATGTCTGTTAAAAGTTTGAAAACAAGTTGTGAGTCACTGCTGTGCACCAGGAATGAAATCAAAGGATACATTCATTCATATGCAACTTACGTGAAAACATGCCATCTAGGAAAATCACAAGTTATGTTTCTGTTCTATTTTTGAAACAAAATAGCTTCTCAGCAACGTAACCTCTAAGTTAAATAGAGACAGAGACAAAGGCTCATAACTTTCAGCATAATAAAGATGATCAACCACAAAGGAAACTTTTCAAAAGATGACAAGGTTTTCATTGGACATCCTCTGGAGACACAAGCTCCATTGCAGGGAAATGTTTTACAGCCATTATAACTGTGAAGCTCTTCCCCTTGGGACATTCAAACAGACACAAATCACTTTGGCACATCTACTGTTGTTCATACAGAGACAGTAAAAATAAATGGCCAATAAATAGGATGTCCTGGTTTCCAAACCACTGCTCATATGCCTGAAGGTAAACCTAAATATAATATGCTATTCCACATTTTTCCAAAATAAGCTGTTGGAAAACTTTTGTGACTTGGTTTTGTGTATGAGTCGTAATATGCATTCTTAATTTCGTACAAACAGAGGTTTAGTAAATAATGTATTTGGGAAAATATTCGAACATGGGGCGTGCGACCTGGCAGGCGGAGACTCCGGGACAGGGCGTAGGAAGGTCTACTGTTATCCACTATACGACACTAGTTTGTCACTTTCTAAGCCATAAGAATGACAACCAGCTGCTGCCATTTGAGGACCAATCACTGTGGAAACATTTAAAGCAGCTTTTCTAGTTAACTGTCAGGCTTGGAGAGATAGTGTGCGTGATGTTAGTGTTATCCAGTGTTGGTGTTACCCAGTTCAGTCTCTTTACTTCAGACTACGTCCTCATTTTTCGGTGGACTTCTGAATAGAAGTGTTGGGCTGGGGGAGAACCTCCTGTCCTTTGGTCACCTTTGCTTGGCACAAGTTTCTTAATTAAAATGTGTAATATACTATACATTGTGCTGTGTGAAAAAGAAGACATCTTATTCTGAATTAGCAGTAGATATGGGAAGGACAATGAAGGTGTACTTCACATATGAAACATAAATCTTTAAACACGAATGTAAAAATGATCAGTATAAACAAAAAAAAGAGGCCAATGACTTGTTTTGTTTTTTTTTTTAAATCAGGTTTTTGTTATTTCATGTAAAATAAACAAATTGAAGAAGCAACAGGTATATAGCTCAACAAACTAACTGCAACCCAATTTTTGATCTTCGGTCTTTTCAACCAAATGTCATTTGAATGTGTGAGTAAACTTTAGTCATGAAGCATTGTTGCCAACACTGGTGCATGTGCTAACCAAATCTAGCTCCCATAGACTGATCCCAAATAGTAGGCATACAAAATATGGCCATTACATTAATGATACAACACAACACTTTGTATTTGATCTTTTATAAGTTAGTTGCACTTTGTTAATAATATAAAAAACTGTCAAGCAGGTGGCTGTCTTGTCGATAACCAACTGCTAGTTGGTTACTTGCTTTTTATAACTTGGACTTTTAAAACATTTCTACTTTATTGTATTGTCCTTATCCAGAGGAGGGTTGCAGCAATGTGGAGCAATGGGCACTTGGTTACAAACTACTCCTGGATGGGACACCAATCCATTGTATGGTGGATACCCAGTTAACCTGAAACACACGTCTTTGGACAATGGGAGAAACCCATACAGATGCAGGGAGAACATACAAACTGTACACACTGAGCAGGATTTGAACTCATGCCTGATGAGCCCAGGTGCAGCGAGTCACTGTGTCACCCTCTTTTATTCATTTGTGCAAAATGTCTTTTTATGTAATATTGTACTTTGCAGTATAAACACATACATTTTTACATCAGCTGTGAAGGATGGTGTGTTAAAGAACAAACAAAATTAATGTTTTTTTTAAAAATTAATTAATGAAAATTGCTGATATACAGGGTGGGCGTGGTGATGCAGAGGGTAAGATGAAGGTTTGAATCCTGCTCTGTCTGTGTGGAGTTTGTATGTTCTCCCTGTGTCTGCATGGGTTTCTGCTCACAACCCAGAGGCATGTATTTCTGGTTAATGCGTCACTCTAAATTCCACGTAATGCAGCATTCAGCAGTTAATGATGTTAGATGGATGGATATTGTCGTTGTTGTTGTTGTTAGATAATTAAAGCCTTCATTTCCTTTGTCCTGTTCAGGAATGCTGCAGTCATATCTTGAAAATTACTGGGCACCAGGCTGGGAACTTATACCTTAGAATGGATTATTGTTATTATTATTATTGTTATTATTATTATTAGTAGTAGTAGTAGTAATATATTTTTTGATTTTATTTTATTTTATTTATTTCTTTTTTAATTGGATTGTCTGGGGCAATTTATATGTAAACGATACAAAGGGAATTTTTTTTATAAACGTGGAAATCTAGCCAATTCAGTACCAATGGTGCCAGGACCAGTATAGTGGTCCCCAGTCCTGTCGTTGACAGTCTGGGTAAGATTTTCATTCTACTTTAGGACTTAAGCACTTAATTAAACAAATTACATTCTGTAATTGAATTAATTTGGCGCTCCCTCTCGCTCAGTGCTCTGGTTGTGAGCATCTTAAAAGGGGCTGGAGGGCCACCATATGCTCCCTGCTGGTCAGAGAAGTGGGGACCATGCTGCTGGATACATGCCCTAAATGACAAGGAGTCAAGCAGAACAAGGAGGCAGCAAGAGCTGCACAGATATAAATCCGGTGACTTATCAAGTCATGAGGTTGGGTTTAATCTCTGTATGTTCCTTACTTGTTGATGACTGATAGCTTTGATGCCTAACAAAGTTTCCTAATGAACTTTTCACAAGCTCTCACCGAACGCCTGTGAGCTCCTATTGGGTTAAAAATCACAGAGGAGTTTGAGTTTCAGGGACCAGAGCCTTTATCAGTAAAATGGTAATTTTTTTCTAATTTACATATTGAGTGATTCTGAGTGACATACTTCTTGCTAACCATTAAAACATGATTGCCCGTAGATCAATCTCACTGGCTGAGAAATACATGACCTTAATACATATTGTCTCTTATCCATTGGGGAACTGAAATTACTTTTTTCAATTTGGCTTCAGCTGAGGAACTCTTATTAAATGAAACAAGACAAAATAAAAATAAGATGAGACATGCTGTCAAATATTTCACTTTCTTTCAAGTTCTACAGTCTGGAGTCCTATAATATTAGCCCCATTATTTTACATAAAAGTGGCAAGCCTTTTATTTAATTTGAAATGCTGGTTTCTCTTGGAAAATATTTTTCCATTTCAATCTTCCCTACAGATGGTTTAAATAATCATTATAAAAATGTTTTATCGCAATCGTTTTTTCATCAGCGTCGTTGTGTATTATTCTGTGAGGATAAAAAACAGCTGAGGCTTGGCTGGTAAAAGGCTCATTCTGTGTGCTGTATTACAGCTCTGTACAGGAGATATGTGAGTTTTGGCGTGGGGTTCCATAGCACCAGGGCATAATTGTCATTATTGTGCAGAGGTGGCTGGAAGTGGCCTGGAGGGTGTCGTGTTGGCTGGATATGCCAGCAGGCGGCTGCTTGAGCCCTTGCTAGAGACTTGTCAGATGTCTGCAAGTTGCCAGTGGCTGCTCTTCTGTCTGGCACGAGATTTCCCACCCAAACCACCTAGTGAGCCACTGTGGAAAACAACCGCCGACTGGCCGAGAGGCAATACTGCATTAATGAAGGCACCGAGAACAGCAGAGTGTTGGAGACTTAGTTGGTAAATAAATGTTGGTTTTAAAGTAGTCTAGAAAAGAATTAGGCCTGGAAAAGGGATTAAAAGGTTTACATATACCTTGGATCATCTGTGTAAAAGTTGCAAAAAAGTTGTTGATTCCTAATGCTACCCTTTTTAACAGATTTTACTAGCTGAGTTACCTGGCACTGATGGCTTAGAAAGCAGAAAGATAAAAAAGTAAGAGTACATTAAGGGTAACACAGTTTGTGGATATGTAAAGTGATGACGTTTAGTACATCTATATTTTAAATGATGTTGAACAGGCAGACACCGCAGAGACTGATGTGCACAAGTCATAGTCCAGTGGAAAGAAGTAAACATAATAAGTAAAAACAAAATGTATAAAAAATAAAATACTGTGGTCTTTTTGGCATTTAATGAACTTAAACTTGCAAAAACCTCACTTACAGTACCCCTGTGGCAAATTTCAAGTCTATTGCTGGGGCTGGGGGGGGGGAATCTGTGCATGAAGAATAAATAGACAGACAAACAGAATTTGAACTATTTTATTGATAGAGATGTATTCACGTAAATATAAATGGGTTTGATTTTAATACCCAGAAAAAAATGTTAACATAAGCATTTTTCATTCAGTGCTATTTGAATATAAATAAATTCCACTGTATTGTGGACATTTGTGTATGTAGAATATAATTTTATTTTGAACTGTTGTCTCTGACGCATGTGTTCAAACAAATCTTCTGTTTTTCAAACAACATTAATCTCTTCAGTTGTTTGTACTTTTCCCAAACAAACAAATAATTGATTCATTATTTAATTTCTCCCTGTGCAATTTTGTGCTGAACTAAGACACGTGACTATAATTTAATAAAATTCTATATTTTTCACTGCCTGGGAAATACAGTAACTCAAACCAAAAGCTTATGTCATCTAGTTTTTTTTTTTTTTTTTTATAGCTGATGCAGAATTTATAGTCCCTAGGTTACCTGACATTTCATTTTCCTTGACTTCCGATGCTAAATCGAGCGGACAAAAAGCACTGCCGGCTGAATGAAACGTTTGAGTTGTTTCTGAACTGCTTGTAAATGGAAAACGAAATGACACTCTCAGGACCAGACACTGCAACCTCCCCAGCCCCATCTGACATTGCCTGGTCAGAACTGAACATGCACGGAGAAATCAATAAACCACAGCAAGTGATCTGCATTTCTTTTGTAGCCATTCAGCCTCCTGCAATGATGACAAATAACACTTTCTTCCATCTGTCTCTCCATGATGTATAGAAATGTAAATTGGTCTGCTTTCTGAATCTTTGAAAGAACAAACTAGCTGAAGTATGGGGAAGCTGGAGCCTAAAACCTAGTGCACCTATTTCTCACAGGATGGGCTTAATTTATTTCCCAACAATCACCCAGTTTGGCAAATTCATCTTCTGAAGGGGTTGAATTACAATTTTCTCAAAATCATAGAATTGGCCTTTCCCTAGTGCATCTTCAGAGGATGTTCCTGGGGTCATCACAGCTGTGTTTTATGTAAAGCCATTCCAGGCACTTTGATACAACTATTCTGAGAATGCGACTAGATACAAGCTTACTGGAGGGGAGTTCACTCAACCATTCAAAAGTTTGATTTGTCCCCATCTATTTTCCTGTTGAACTGCAACTCAAATTCTCTTTTGATGAAGTCATGGAGTGTAGGTTGTTTATGGTGACATAGTTGGCAAGAAAACATATTTTTATGGTTTGTCCTGCATCTGACATTCTTTCTGTAAATATATGGCTGTCTGAAGTGTTTTTCTCACATTCAAAAAATTAACATTTGATCTGCACAATAATTCAAGGTTGTTTTACAATGTTTGGACACTCCCCTGGAACTTTTTAGACAATGCTGCATGATGATACCTGTGATGCACTGTTACCTGCTGACCCTTACCTCCTGCTCTATGTAAGTGAATGTGTAATCGCTCTGTCTGCTGTCTCTGCCTGTATGCTGCTCTCTTCTAATGCTGCTTAAAATGTCCAATTATAAAAAAAGAGCTTGCAAACTAAAAATGTCACCTAACATTTATTAAAGTCAAATATAAAAAAAGGATATTTGTGTACACGATGCTAACATACATGGTACAATGGCTACATTCTAAGACTAGTTGCCAAATGACACTGCTCTGGTAACAAATGAATTGTTAAACCATTACATATAATACTCATGATCTGAAGGACTAAGAGCTTACAGATTGTACCACAATGTACAGACTGTCCTTGTCTTATGACATGCTTGGCATGTGATGGACTTGAACTTGTAAGAGTCAATAAACAAACAAAACAACAAATATAATAAAGTGGATGAAAATTGTCAAAAAAACTTAATTTTTAATCATTTCCAGGAATTAAGTTATGCAAATGAGAACTGTATGGCTAATTAAAATATATATATATATATATATATACATGAGCATCTTATAATGTACATGTATGACATCATAATGTAACTGTAGTGTCTGCCTACAACCGTGCAAAAACATGATCAGTACCATGGCATGATTGAGTGCTTATACTTTAGAAGGAAAAAGCTGTTGAAAATGGATGAAAATATTGCACGTGTAGCTGCACAGTATGCCTGTGTGACATTATAGCGTATTGAATGTGGGATTTGAACGCTGCATGAGACTGTGTGCTATGACACAATGACAGCGCCCTGCCCACGGACAGCCAGCAACCATCTTCTTGCGTCTCATGGAATATTAAATATTCTCACAAGCAGTAAACATCTTCCTAAGAATTCCGCTGTATCTCTCATAACGTCCACCTTTCCCACCAGCCACGTTGCTGACAGATGACCGGCCATCAACGAGCTCAGTGGGCTTATTGACGGAACACTCACAAGAGAACATGTGGCTTATGCTTACTGCATCTTATTGTCCTAAGGAATGGCATACCAAAATATTTAAAAAGAATGTTTATGAATGTCCATTTTAAAAAGAAATTTTGATAAAGAGCACAATACTGAATTCTTTAATAATGGCATGGAAATATTATGGCCAGAAATAAAGCAAAATAGGTGAAAAACATCAACAAATGTTTGAAAAAGTTAGTTTGGTGGACTATACACTTAGAAAAAACCACTCTGTCATGAGTACGATCCAGTTTATGACCAATTTGACTTACAACCTGGACTATGGTCCCTAACCGGGTTGTAAGTCGAGGACAGTCTGTACTGCTTTTTCATTGTATAGGACACAGCTGTATGTAGACTAAGTGTGTTTAGTTATTTATGTAACCATATAATATAACAATGCCATGCCAGTCTGTCTTCTGACTGCTGCTTATGTGCAGTTCTCAGCTTTACCTCAAGATCTTACATTTTTCTCACTGAGCAAACAAGCCTAAAATGTCTGCTTTGGGGCTCTTAAAAAGAGCACAAATAGCATAAATTGTTTTATTGTAAATGCATAAAAAGCAATCAAGCCACGGCAGGTTTTTTATTATGATTATGAGTAGCATTTAATTTATCAGAAATACTTTTATGAAAGAAATCCAGTACAGTATGTATGTGGTATAACAAACCAGTTTTCTGTAAAATAATGGGTCTTGATAGAAACTTCTGAATAGTAAAAAAACAATTTCGCTGCACAAACAATTCTGAGGGTACTAAATAGCACTATGTAGCTACATCATTTTGATTCAGCAAATCATTTAAAATAATACACTAATACAATTTAGAATCAAGCAAGTCCTCAAAATCGTCCTCAGAAAGTTTTTTGAATATCTATATTATACCTATGACTTTGCTGTTATATAAGCTTTTAAAGATTTGCTACTAAATGAGTGCAAACCATTTCATTTCACATATATTAAACATTCTGTATGCTAACCTTTATCTAAGCTGCTTCAACATGAATGCAGTGACATTTAGCAAATAGCTATAGATCACATTAACAGCTGCTTTCCTTCGTTTTTTAACGCGGCAATGAAACAATGAAGTCAAAACATCATGAAATGAAGGTTCAAATGTTTCATGTATTTGTCTTAAAGTAGATCATTGTTGCTCCAGAATCGGATGAAGTTGTGCTGTTGTTACAGTGTTTACAGGCTACATTTCACTTTGTTTTAACACACCAAATAAGACAATGCCTGCAGCTGTTAGGATGATTTATGAATGTATGGGATGGTTTGCCAAATGTATTAATACATTTACAGTATGTACTTAAATGGTTATAAGAAAATGCGCATAATAAATCTCTGAGATGCTCCTGTTGAAAATGGATATTTTGTTGTCATTTGAAAAATTACAATTTCATGGTGTCAAATGATGTTGATCCTGTGCATTTTAGAACTGTGCACGAAAAAACTAACTATCAGTTTCTGCGAGGCAGAATATATTGTACCACCATAACAAGAAAAAGTAAACTGAGACAATGAAAGAAAGCATTTTGCAGTTTGTCAGCAAGATTTGCCTGAAAGAAAGCTATGAAAGTGTCAGAGGTAACTCATTACACTTGTGTTGAATCTTTGAAAAATGAGCTAGAACTCACATGGCATGGAACAAGGTCGAGTCGTCTGACTTTCAAATAATTTCACTCGTGTCCTGGAATTAGCATTTCCGTATAAAAATCTTCCAGCTGCCACCATGGAAGCAAAATGCGATGCAGGCGTGCAGGACAAGCCATGCATTGTGGAGGGGAAGCAACACTTGTCTTGTGTGATGTCACCAAGGACCTTATTTTGATTTGAAATGTAAGTTCTCATGAGAGATTACAGGTTGTTATTTGAATGTATTATATTTGTTTGCAAGTCAGAATTCTCAGAAAAAGAGCCTTTGCTATGCAAAGGAAACCTATGCATTTAAAACTTGATCCCAGGGAACCTATGGTGCCCCCTGCAAAGATATGAAAGGTGGGTTAGGTTAGTTGCATCCTTTCTACCTGTGTCATACTGGGCAACATTGTTTTCCATTGGACCTTATTGTACAATCTTACTATATCATAGTTCACCTTAAGTACTTCTCTAGTCCATATTAGCACTCTAGAGCAAGGGCCACATTTAAAAAGAACTGAAACATGTAATATTTATCTAGTACAAAAACGTATTTCACTTGATTTCAACATTAAAAAAATTGCACAAACAGACTTGAAAAAATGGTACAACAAATGGCTAACACAAGCCTCTGAAATTATGATAAAATAAACTGACAAATTCTGAAAACCGGCATGTAAATATTTATTTGGAGAATATTATCATTTTATTAAGAAAACAAGTGGTACCAGTTGTAGTGTTGCTATTTTACTATAAACAGTAGCTGTATCTCTGATTTAGAGTTTAGGCAGTTGAATATAAAAGTTGCTTTGTCTGATGTCATAATGCTGCATTGTAAACATATATGTTTTATATATACACACACACACACACACACACACACACACACACACACGCACACAGTTTGGTAGAAACATATGTCAGAGCAGAATAAAATAAACAAACATCCCTTTTGTCAAAAAATGCTCTGAATATTTAATGTTTTCCTTTAAAAATCTAGGACATTTTTGTGATGAAGAAATAGTTTCTCACAGTAGGAAGCAAATCCACCCTCCCAACAGTGCTAATTTAAAGACAAGTAAGTTTTATATTTATTCGGACTAAACCAGTCAACACTTTATTCACGCTGTGCTTGGAGGCCTAAACTTTCAGACACAAAGACATGTTATGATTGTTTTCTACCTTTCATTTTCTGTCTTCTCCTGTAAACAGACTTGCTGTCTCATTTTCCTGTTTACTGAGAAGGAAGGTACAAAAAGCAATAGTACCACACTGATAATATCCTGAAATTAGGATGACTAACAGCAAGGTTCTGATTTTTTTTTCTTCTGTTTTACAGGAATGGTATATGTGTTTCTGTCAACATTAGAGCAATTACTTTTTATGTTTCAGTAAGCCAAGTTTTATACGAGCACCTGTGTAATTTCTCTTGGACAAATGGCAAAAACTGTTTTCTTGCGAGTGAAGCAGGCTGTCACATGTATATGCAACAGTTCCTTTTGCCTTTTGGGTGTCCATTTCAGTCTGATGAATGGCAATGTTCTGAGTTCTGCAGACTGATTTGGAAAAATTCAGCCCTCGAGCTCATCAACATTTTCACTCGTGGACATCCTCGGGTGAGCCACTGGCTCTCCTTCACGTGTGAGACATACAGCCTCTTGGCCATTAGCGCCCAGTGACCTACATTTCCGTAGCTCGCACCTGTGGTGCTCAGGTGCCACGAGAAGTTGTTGCTGTTGTGAGTGTGTATACTATCTGTCATTGATGTAATACACTGAATAAGTGTAAATATTTTGTTTATAAGGGTCAAGAAAATAACTAGTTTAATGTAGGATAATATCAGTTGATGATTCTTATATAAACATAAAATGTGTAAAATCTCCCGGCAAAAACCTGATGTTCAGGAAGACTATTCTGTATAGCTAAGATTAAAAAACGTGTGTGACAAACAACTTCTAACAAAAATTCGTACATGCTTCATACTTGTGTAAAGCAGTAAATACGTGACAGGGAACATAAATTTTACAAATAAAAATATGAGTTCAAGGTTTGTGAAATATCGAGTGAGTTATATGCCTTACCTGTGGTTCTGTGTTTGAATGCTCATCTTAAACAGTTGGCAGGACGATACTGAACGATGCGAAACACAGTATGTGTATACTTTAAAAATTCAGAATTCATGTTTAGACTTTTCTGCTTACTGAGCACGGCAGAAGCGCAAGAAGTGCAAGAGCTGGCAAAGCCACCCTGGGAAAAAATTAGTTGGTGCCATTACTGAAAGACCAGCACATGTGACAGGTAACGTAAAGGAATCTGTATTCCCACATTGCATCATTGTGTGGTGAGATGACTGATTTAAGTTGCAACTTAGACACAGTGTTTCACATTTACAGCCAGAGTTTGCATCACCGATAGTTTCAAGTTCTGCTTTGCAAGCGGGAACCACAAATGAAATGACCTACAGTACTTCTCATGGAATTATTTGTTTTGCATCACAAAGAATTACCTGAGTGAGGCCTGAATGTGTTTCGCGATCCATTTTACTGTGACCGATGGATCATTTTGATTGTTTTCTACCTTACTGCATGGTGTCAATGAAAATCTTAAACTAGAACCTTTAACCAAGTTTAGTAGAAATAATTTTTATGCACATTCCATCTTGCTGAAAAAATCCATAATAAGCATAAAGGTGAACACTGATATGAAAGCTACAAATACATTGCAAAACTTCCAAATTGTCAGAAGGGCTTTAATGTGACACTGCAAAGTCTTGGGTGCCCAAACAGATCTTGCATTTATTTGCCTGTGTATCTGCTGGAGATAATACATCAGCTCAGAATCTGCTGGTGGAGATCAAAGATTCAAAGAAACAATCTTAGGGTTGTTTATTTAGGCGTCTAAACTGTGGCTGCCATGTCTAACCTGTGAACAGTGGAATGTGACATTTAACAAAGACATATACATCAATTATATATTAGAGAACATCATGTGAAATACACACGAAAAAATGACAGAAGTAGTCCTGTGTGCACTTGACCTATATTTTATGTGAAGCTTAAATTCAAATGCATCTTGTCATTAAAATGCAGGAAAAAATATATCCAAGAGGTACGACAAGAATATTTCACAGGTTATTGTGATAAAATGTGCAGGGAAATGAATACACTTCTTATAACTTTGGTTTTATTAGATTTAGTTTTAAAACTACCCTTTAAAGCTTTGTTTGACTGTGAAATGTTATAAAAGCCACTTGTTTTAGTTTTTGTTTGTTTGGTTTCATTATGATAAATAACTTCTGACCTCTCAGTTCTACCTTATTTCAAAAGATGCTTTGTCCTATGCAGGCTTGGTAGTAGTCTTGCAGTAAATACAGGAAAAAAAACAAAAACTGTGTTTTCTTGTTTTCTGCATTGTCTTTTAGTTTTTTCCTCTTTCTGATCTGCATAAACAACACCAAATAATCTGTATGGAAAATTTGCATGGTAAAAAATCTATTTAAATATATATAAATTTACTTAATTTCTAAAAATATTTAAGTTGAGGAGCATCCAGTTGCCTTTGAATTAAAAAATAAGCACAAATGAGTTAATCCATGTGGAAAAAAAACCAGTACATGTAATTTCAGATGTAACACACCTGATTTTGCAAGGCCCCACAGTTGGGTACTACCATGAATACCAAAGAGGTTTCAAAACAACTGCAGGATAAGTTGTGGAGAAGCACAGATCAGGGGAAGGTATAAAAAGATTTCAAAGGCATTGAATATTCCCTGGAGCACAGTCAAGTTGATCATTAGGAAGGAGAAAGTACACAGCACCAGTCATAGGCTGCTTAAATCAGGCCATCCTTGCACCCTCAGATGAGTGCCTGAAAAGTGTTGGCCAGAAGACCCAACTAAGGGACAATGACAGCACTGAACTACCTACTCAGTTCCATTTCTGAGGAACTGGTCCTATGTTGACAATATCTCAGGTGCTGCAGACATCTATGGCTACTGTGGAAGTGCCGAGTCATACTTAGCGCTTGAACCACTGTGTGCCTTAACAGCTTAGTAATGATTGTGAGAGAACATGTATCTTGTCCTGTTAAACACCACACAGACAACAACCTGAAGGATGGTCACAATGGGAGTGGTTTTCACAGAAGTTTTTTTTTTGTTTCTTATTCAAAGACTGGAAACCTTGTTAGAAAGGAGAATGAAATGGATACAGCAAAATCCGTGAAGAAATTCTACTTCTCTTTGCAAAAGACAAATGTAAGGCTGAACGAAGAATCCAATTTCAGCAGCACAATAGTTGAAAACACAGCACTAAGGCAACGTTAGTGACTCAAAAAGGTGATATTCTACAGATTTTTTCAGACCTTGAACACTTTAGCTTCTTATAGAAAATATACACTCACTTTATTATATTGCTGTTCTATTAGGAACACCTGTACACCTGCTTGTTCACACAGTTATCTAATGAGCCAATCATGTAGCGGCAGCGCAATGCATGAACTCATGCAGATGCAAGTCATGAATATATATGTTAGAGGAGAACGGCCAGACTGGTTTGAGTTGACAGGAAGGCTACAGTAGCTCAAATAACCACTCTTTACAACACTGGTGGGCAGACAAGCATCTCTGAATGCATGTCACATCGAACCTTGAGTCGGAAAGGTTATAACAGCAGAGGACCACATTGGGTTCCACTCCTGTCAGCCAAGAACAGGAATATGAGGCTGGAGTGCAGCCTAGCTCACCAAAAACTGGACAGTTGAAGATTGGAAAAAATGTCACCTGGTCTGACGAATCTCAATTTCTGCTGTGACACGTAGATGGTCAGAATTTGGAGTAAACAGCATGAAGCCATGGGCCCAACAGTTCAGGCTGGTGGTGGTGTAGTGGTGTGGTGAATGCTTCCTTGGAACACAATGAGCCCCCAAATACCAGTCGAATGCCTCAGCCACAAATTGACCATAATTTACCCATCTACTAATGCCTGCTTCCAGCATGATAATGCACGATGTCACAAAGCTCAAGTCATCTCAAGCCGGTCCCATGAACATAAGAATGAGATCAGTGTTCTTCAGTGGCCTCCCCAGTCACCAGATCTGAATCCAGTAGAGCACTTTTGGAATGCGGTTGTGCAGCAGATCGGCAGCATGAATGTGCAGCTGGTAAATCTGCAGGAATTACACGATGCAGTCCTGTGAACATTTACCAGAATCTCTAAACAATGTTTCCAGCACCTTGTTGAATCCACACAATGGAGCATTCAGGTTTTTCTGAGAGCAAAGGGGGTCCCACCCGGTGTTAGAATGGTGTTCCTAATAAAATGGCCGGTGAACATATATTCAGTTTACTTGATTTCTTCTGGCAAATGCAATCGAATGTAGAAGTGAATAAGTGTGGGCTGCAAGGCTTTATCCTGAGTTTAAGAAAGTTTGCACAATCAACAATATTAAGATAGACAAAGGAAGCTGACATTTGAATGTGTGTCTCAGATCTGCCTGTACCACCTGAGGCAATGCTGATGTTGCACACTGACAGAATCCTCTAATGATGATAGCATTTCAAAGACACACAGTTTCTTTTTCTTCTGTCTTCTGATGATTTTTTTTTGTTTTGTTTTTGATGTGTTGTAGTGCTCAGAGGAAGACACTAAACCCACAAGACTCCCTTTTTTATTGGATGACTTCCAGTTTGACTTTCAGCTTAAGATGACTTCAAGTCTAAAATTGAGCAATGAGTTTGGAATTTGGAATTTATTGTGAACAGCATCACCGGCAAGCAGGGGACAAATAACGGTTAGTGCCATGGTTAAGGTTGTTGATTCAAGACCACTGGGGGACCATGAGCAGGTACTAAATGTGAATTGCTTTAGTAAAAAAATTAAGCTGCATTAAGTAATATAGTTGCCAGGTTGCTTCGGGTAAAAGTACTGCTCAATGAATGAATGAATTAATGAGCAAATACATAAATAAATAATATGTACTAAAGCAGGCACTCAGAACATGAATGTGCCTTTGTTTAGAATAACGCCAGTAATTGGAGAGCTAAAAAAAATTGTTGAGCTCTATAGACTTTCTTTCAATAAACAATAGCAATGCGAGACTACACCCAAAATGAACAGGTCAGCGGCAACACCTGAGCGCCATCGTTCCTCATCCCTCAGCCCCTGTGCTGGAAATGCAGCCGGTGCTCTTATCCCTCACGCTCTCATTAGCGCAATGAGAGTCGACCACGTCCCATTTGCGAGGAAACGCACGTGCAGCCGGCAGCCAGCTTTGTTTCAACGCTGTGTTTGCATTAAAGATGTGTAATTTGAGTAGCGGGGAAAGAAGGAGGGTGCGTGGTGGGTCTGTTGGTGCCATTTATGCTGTTGTCTCACAGCTGCACAGCTGAGAGGCTTGAATTGTTTCCCACTTCTGTCTAAGTTGAATTTGTAAGTTCACCCATTGTTCACCTGGGCTTCCTAAATAGTACTAGTTGCTGCGGTTTAGGTGAATTTGTCGCTGTGATTGTTCCTCGCAGTGGCTTTGTATGTGAAAATGTGTGATTAGAGCATGACGGAACTCCATCCACAGTGCGGTGTGCTATATGCAACTGTGCAATGACAACTGTCATTGTCCCAAGGCTGTATATAACTTCAGTACAAACTGGATAAGTGGCTACTAGTAGACTGCTGAAAATATCCTATATAACTTTTACATAAGGCCTTGAGGCAATAAATTGCAGTTCTTGGGTATTAGTTGTTTTATCTACCATTTAACTTAACCTACTCAAAGTATACCTGGTTTCTTTAATGAAGCTGTGTCGTGGCAGCTGCTGCACTGAAAGAGTCTCTTGGGACTGACCAGTATTCAGAATGAAGCTGAAAAGGTGAAAGTCCAAATTGCATTTGTAACACTACTTCTTTCAAAGTTAATACTCATCCTTTATGTTGGTCTCAGGGGTGCGTCCCTACAAATAACAGGCCATAAGCATATACAGTACTGCGCAAAAGTCTTAGGCACCTGAGGTAAAAATACTATACAGCGAGGATGGTTCCAAAAATGATGCCATGAATACTTATTAATCAATAAACCTTCTA